>BHFT01043988.1:0-74927 GCA_004320025.1 Laticauda laticaudata
GTCATTGTAGTGCTGTTAAAGTTGTAGCAACGTTTCAGCAGAATCCCATCTGCCATCATCAGGCTTCTGTATGGATTTGTGTATATATATATTTGTGTGTGTGTGTGTGTGTGTGTGTGTGCGTGTGTCTGTGTAACTTAGTTATAGTAGACTTAGTTATATAGTAGACTAGGAAAGACTAAAATTAGATGATTTTTTAAAACAGTATGAATACCTAAAATAAAAGATGAATATAAAAATTTTAATGTATATAGACTGTATCTTGTGCATTCTTGATACATGTTCAATTGCTCAGTGTAATGTTGAAGTAAGTTTCTTAAGTTTCAGTTGAAGAATTATCCTCTGTAACCAGTGGTCTCTTCCTTTGCCCCGGATGTGCTCTAGTTGGCTTCTTGACTTGCATTTTCAGCTGAACAGGTGTTGAATCTGAAAACTGGATACTTCTCAGTGGTACTTGTTAGAGAATATATGTAGGAGGACTACAGGTTCCTCAAAGGCATCTGGTTTGACATTACAGAAAATTAATGTATATCAAAAGAAGCTTTTGTTCTGTCCCAACAGGAGTATTACGTTCTCATGATACAATTTCTTAAGGGCAGCGATAGCATTGGTATGACTTCAAGTTAGAATACAGTGGACCCAGAGGTTAGCCAAGTACCTATGCTGGTACTGATCTCTCTGTCCAGACCCTGGAATGGAACATATTCCACGTGTTTAGGGCTTTCAGTGTATAAGTTGATTTTATGATTAAGTATGGTCATTGCGAAATATTCTGGATGGAGCTTTTGTTTTGTCCTTTTGAAGCTTAATATTACATAAGTGCTTACTGAAAGGAATTTTGACATTGATCAAACAGGCTTTAAAAGGGGGAACATGCCATTTCAGACTATGATTTCCCTGAGTACTTCTTTGACATGGCTAATTTATATCCTTTGTAAATATATATTGTTTTCTTAAAAGCAAAATTCCCATCTCTGAGCCACAAAAGACATCTATCAGACCCGTAAGTAATCAGTGTAGACAAAAATATATCATTGTCAGAGTACATTCAGTAATCATTGACCTGCTTGTTTAATTATTTATACTAAAGTATTTCTGGCAGTATAAATTGCTAAGGGGAATAAGGCTTATCTGTTTGAAATATAGTAATGAAAACAAAATATACAAAATGGCATGCTTTGGTCCTGCCAATCAAACACCTATTAGGAAATTAGCATATTGATTTATAGCATGGGAAAATATGGCTCAATGCTACAAAGAAAAGTGTGGGGTCAACATATTTCAGTTCAAGTTTTGAAAGTACAACTTCACTCAAGAGGTTAATAAAGAGCCCGAGATAAGAAGAAGCTAAATGCCAGAAAGCCTTTGCATATTTGGATATATCAGCAGCAATGTACAGGTAACCCTTGAGTTACAACAGTTCGTTTAGTGACTTTTCAAGTTACAATGGCACTGAAAAAAGTGACTTATTACTGTTTGCATAGATAGGACTCTTGCAGCATCCCCATGAGTTATGTGATCAAAATTCAGCTGCTTAGCAACTGGTTCATATTTATGACATTGCTGTGTCCTAAGGTCATATGATCATCTTTTGCGACCTTCTGACAAGCAAAGTCAATGGGGAAGCTAGATTCATTTAACAACTAAGTTACTAACTTATCAGCTGCAATGATTCACTTAACAACTAAGCAAAAGTCACTTAACCAATGTCCCACTTAACAACACAAATTTTGGGCTCAACTGTGGCCATAAGTCAAGGACTACCAGTATCTGTTCAGATCAAGGAAGTGAGAAATGCAAGGAAGTTTGGACAAATTTTAAAAAAGCAAACCAACCATACAAAGACTGTAGGCTGCCGTGTGTGTCTGATGGAAAGAACGTGCTCTTTAAAAATGCAGCATGTCAAAAACATCTTAGACCTTGTCTGCCAAATACTTGACCTGAGAAGGCTACTTAAACCTAATGGGATAGAATTGCAGGGTGAATTATAATTGCTTTTCTTGCTGATGACACATTTTACTGTGCTGAAACAAGCAATAGAATAATACTTCTGAAAAGCTTGACTTTAAATTAATTCATATCAAAAATACGTGAGCAGGAATCCCTAATGGAATGGGGAAAAAATTATCTGAGCAAACAGAAGCTTCTGATTTTAAAACTACAGAAAAATCCTGCTTTATCTGCAAAAGCAGGTAGTCACACTTCAGGGCATTTTCTCCACAAGGAAACAAAAACCTGATGAGTGTTTTAGAATAGGAAATGGAGGGGAGAAGTATCCAACATGGAGATTTCTCTTTTCAATAGAAGAAAAAAAAAGTATTCCAAGTGGGAAGACTGAAGAAGACATCTCTATAGTCAAAGAGGAGCTGGAAGGATGCATCTTGAGAAAAAGAAAGGGATGTCCCAGAAAAGTCTGATTAAGAGCCACGAATAATGATGACCTTCTGAACTCAACTTATCTGGACAGTAAAAGATTCATTTCAATGCTTACAAAAGAAGATTTCTTTGTTGATCTCAATACAATCTGCAAAGAGTAAGTCACGGGAGCAAATGGAAAGTAAACAAGCTTGCAAGGGGTTGGAGTGCATACTGAATGATGAAGAAGATATCACTTTGCACATTAATGATGACCTGTACACTTCAGGTCTCTCTAGACTACAAATTACAAATAGTCATGCAGACAGAAAAGGACATAAAAGTTGACATTATTAATGGAGACTGTTCAATAACAAGCAAGATAGTATCTTCTACACTACCCTTATGCAAACCTTGAAAGAATTCAGTCCTCAAGGATCCACTAATCCCTTCATATGAGAAAGAGGCCCCTTTTCTCTCCTTATGGCTTGATGCTACGTGGCATTAGAAATGGGAGCAAAAGAAGCATCATACTGGAATACAAGGAAGCTAGATTTTTTTTGTTTAAGCAAAACAACTTGTGTATGTATGCATGTATATATATACTATTCCTGACAAGCAATGAAAGTGGTAAGAAAAATAAAAGATAATGGAGAAAGTGCAATTCTGTTCTTATTTCTCTTAATCTCAATAAACTTTGCCACCTGCCTGCTCTGAGATCAACTGCTAACAGAACCCAGCATTCTATCAGTCTCAAGTGCTCTCAACCATAACAATGTAATGATTGCTTCATTGTTAATGGGAAGTAATAATGTTTGGTTGGGGGAAAATGCTTTGTTGGGATGAGAACAAAGTAAGGGGATAAAATATATGCCCATTACCTTACTATTGAAAAACATTGTTTTTCTTCCACTATTAAATCTTGGCTGCAAGGCTCTTGATTGTCTCTAGATGGCAGAAAGAAACATATGGGTTTTCATTTTTTGATGCCATCTAATGCTCATCTTGACTAGATCTTTGCAATCTAGATCTGGCAGTTCTATCTCAACACACTATGTTCTTATTGTGAAATGGAACAATCATAGAAAGCCTGCAGAAAACTTTAGTTCATGGTATACGTGTAAAAGGATATGGTTTCTTTCCCATTTAATATAATGACATCCAAATAGCTTAGACCTTAGTTGTGCTTGCCCTAGTGTATTGGAGTGCAATGTGGGTGGCATTTATGTAATTATAGTTATATGCCACAGAAAATCCAGTCAGCTCTAGAATGAAAGCAGATTGATATCAGATTATAGCAACATTTATTTATAACAATGACCAGTATCTATTACAACAGCACCATAGATTTCTGACTGTTCCCTTAAATATAATTCATTTCCTTCTTGTTACTCATCACACTACATTAGATTCAGAACAATAAAGGCTGTAAATGAGGTGGTAATTCAGAAAGCTTCTGCAAGTGACATGGACGTGAAGAGCTGCATTAATTCATAGCTGTTGTGGGGCTCATTTGTTTTTATCAGTGGAAGCTCCATAACACCAGATATGTTTGATTAATAAAAATACATGGTCTTGAGGTAGACATTTGTACGTTAGACAGAGAAGGAAGCTGCCATTGGACTGTAGGTTTAGTTATGTCTAAAGAAAAAAGGTCTGGATTTGTCCATGTATAATATTGATTTGACACAATTTTGCAAGCTGAATTTGATCAAAACACAGATACATAATAGATAACAGATAATCAGAGTTGGAAGGGACCTTATAGGTCACCTAGTGCAACTCCCCCACCCAAGCGGGAAACTCTACACCATTTCTGACAAATGGCAGTCCAATCTCTTCTTGAAAATCTCAAGTGATGGCACTCCCACAACTTCCAAGGGCAAGCTGTTCCATTAGTTGATTGTTCTCACTGTCAGAAAGTTTTTCCTTATTTCCAGGTTAAATCTCTCCTTGTTCAGTTTTCATCTATTATTCCTTGTCTGGCCTTCAGGTGCCTTGGAGAATAGCTTGACCCCTTCCTCCCTGTGGCAGCCCCTCAAATATTGGAAGACTGCTATCATGTCTCCCCTGGTCCTTCTCTTCACTAGACTAGCCAAGCCCAGTTCCTGTAACCATTCTTCATATGCCTTAGTCTCCAGTCCCCTAGTCCAGTGTTGAAATTAATTCCTTGCGTACAAATAAAAAGTTGTTTCTGAAATATATTAGATAGGAAAAGTTTACTTAGTTTGGTTCTGAAATAAAGACAAAGCCAATTCAGTATGTAACAATTGTCTCTGGAAAAGAAGACCAAATGCCTATTTCAACTCATAAAATATTTCTGTGGTATTTTTAGAGTTGCCAATAGAAAGGGAGGGGGGAGCAGTTTGAAAGAGCAATGTGGCAGCTGGTAAATCAAAAGTGCATTCCATAAATAGTTTTTCAAAGATAGTAACTAGGTGACTGAAGTTTCTGCCGCACAAATATCTAACTGGAGAACATGATTCATGACTCTTGGCTATGGATGTATCTCATTGGAAAATATGAATTATGATACACTCAGGGGATGGGAGGAAACCAGGGTCTAGGGTGACAATGAACTAAGTGTCTCAAAGTCGGCTATACCCAGGCAGTGCTGGACATGTTAACTCCCAATAAATCCTTTTGAAGTTTTGGAAGTTTGGCTTGAGACTCATGATTTAATTGGGGTAACTGCCAGAATCCTGACAGCCTACAGTTTTCAGAAGACAGTTTTCTTCATGGTTTTCGACCACTCCTTTAGCCTGGTATCCTTCAGATGAGATGGATCACAATTTCCATATATCTGGAAACAAAAAATAATTGCTCAGTGAAGAAAATAAGATACTTTGTACAACAAACATGACCTTACAACACACATGGCAAGTTAAGCATGTAGCTAACGTATTTTTTACTAGAACTCTCAATTTAGGAATCTAAATCAAAGCATCCAAAACTAAACTTCATATCCAGTTTTGCCAGAGCAGGAAAAATATTTATCATATAGGAGACTCCCCGTCCTCCATTTACCTTTGGAATTATACATGTTTTCTCTTAAACATGCAGAAATATGGAAAGTTGGAAGGTGGGGTGGACTCAGTCTTGTCTCTTGCCTCTTCTTGTCTCTTGTTTTATGCAAGAAGCTAGTGAAGCTCTTCGCTCTTCAGCTCTTCCTAGCTGTGATATAAAGCATAGTATTGGAAAGGATCTTGGAAATCTTTTAGTTCAACCCCTGATTGAACAGAAGAACCTAGACCATTCTGGACAAATGGTTGTCCAATCTTTTATTGAAAATCTCCAGGGCCACAGCTTCTGGAGGCAAGCTATTCCATGATTAATTGTTCTCACTATAAGGAAGTTTCTCCTCCATTCTAGGTTGGACCTCTCTTTAATGAATTTCCATCGGTTACTTCTTGTTCAAATGTCAGGTGCTTTGGAGAATAGGCTAACAACCCTCTTTTCTGTGACAGTCCCTCAAATACTGGAAATACTTGATATCATGTCACCCCAATCCTTCTCTTTGATAGACTAGATATACCTAGTTCCCTTAATTGTTCATCATATGGTTTAGTCTCCAGAACCCTGATCATCTTTGTTGTCTTTCTCTGCACCCCTTCTAGGACCTCAGCATCTTTTTTTATATCCTGGCAACCAGAACTGGGCACAGAATTCTAGGTGTATCTTTCCTAGTGCAGTATAGAACAATACTATCATTTCTTGTGATCTTGGTGTTATCCTAGGATTGCACTGGCTTTTTTGGCAGCTGCAGTTCACTGCTGGTTCATACTTACATGGTGGTTCACTAGGACATCCAGATCCCACGCACAGTAACTAATGTTGATCCAGGTACTACCTATACTATATCTATGCATTTGATTTTTCCTGCCTGGGTGCAAGACCTTACTTTTCTCACCGTTTAAGTGCATCTTGTTGGATAAGAGCCAATGCTAAAATCTATCAAGATCCTTTTGAATCTTGAGTTTATCTTCTAAAGTGTCGGCAATTCCCCTCACCTTTCATTAGAAATGAAAAAATTTTGGCGGCTAGAGGTATAGCCATAGAATGTTGAGTCATAATATTTTCTTTTACATTATATGATGGCAATCATTGCAGCTTAATTATAATATGTTATAGAAGTTACTTTATCATAACATGAGGAATCTGAGGTGTTATGCAACACACACACACACACACACACACTGTACATGCTAATTGGCCATACATCATTAATATGATCCCAGCTAGATATTTGTCTCTGTAATTCAAAGAACATTTTAGTTTCTAATAAAATATAGGTACAAAGCTTTATTTCTCTTTAACACAAATTTCCCATCTATTTTTGTAAAGAAATAAAAATATTTATACTCCTCCTGCAGTAGCTTCAGTGAGAGAGGGCAATTGTCACTGCTGATAATTAGCAATTAGAATTACTAATTCTGCTGGTAAGGATAAAGAGGCTTGAGGCTGAGTAGACAAACACCAAGAATCAAAAATAAACCCCTTCCTTACTAATAATCAAGTTCTGTCATTTATAAAAGCATATGCCAGAGAATTACTTAGAATGTTTAATAGAAGTTTGAATGGTCAAAACCAGGGGTCACCAACCTTTTGGACCTCAGGGAACACCAAACTCATACCTTTAAATCCCGTGGACCACTAATATGAATTTTGACTGATGGTGGCTTGCTGACGTTGGTGTGTGTGTGAGAGAGAGAGAGGTGGGAGAGACTGACTGACTGACTTTTGGCTTCATGCAAGCAAAGCAGCATAAATAGCAAAAGTCTTTCTTTCTCTCCCCCAAACTCCACCAGAAATGAATCTTTGCTGGTGCAGCCTCTTTGAGCAAGATGCCTTGCAGGGTCCTAAAGACTCATTTCTGACAGAGTTACTGGGGAGAGAAAGAAAGGCTTGCTGCTTTCCTTACATGCAACCAAAAGCAGAAGAAGAAAGAAGTGGAAAGAAGCAGCCCGGTGGCCAGGTAAGGCATGTGGGGTGAGTGGGGCAAGTTCCCCCCCCCTCACTCTTCTCTTTCCCCCTCCCCTCACTACCTTATTCGCAATGCAATGACTTGTGTTCCCATGGGCCATGTGGGTGGCACAAGCCTTATGTTCCCATGCAGCCTGGATTAATTGCTTTGGGGGGGGTGCTTTGGGGGTGACATTTTTCTGCAGACCACCAACATTTTCTCATGGACTACCAGTGGTTCCCAGACCACTGGTTAGTGACCACTGGTCAAAAGGGTAAATCTGTGTTTCCTTTCCCATCTCAAATTCATTTCAAATTCCCATCTCAAATTCATTTCAACCAAAATTCCTATCACCCGTCAGAATATGTTTTAAATAGAATATTCTGGGAAAATTGCATCCAGTGATCATAAAAATTAGGATGCTTCTAGAAATAGTCCAGATGTTCATGTATGCCAAGCTTCATGCTCCTAAAATATATGCATTAATTAATATGCACCATATTAGAGAACGTTCAAAGTTTTAAAAAAAGCAGAAAAGTATGGCTCAACTAAATAAAGTAGGTTTATTACAACAACATTTATAACAACATTTAGAAAATAATGTATTGTCCTGGAGATAAGATGGTATAAGTCCCTCCAGAGGCACAGTCAAGGCTTTGATTAAGTATTGTTATTATAGAAGTAAAGATAGAATTTAGCCTCAGACATTGCAGCAAAGATTGTGGGGAGCCAAACTCTTGATGAGGTATAATTGCCAGAACAGTCATGGAAATATCCTCTGGTTTTTCTATATATATTTAGGCTCTCATGTGTAACTGTTAAGATATAAGGATGTTCCTTTGGGACAAATGATTTATGGAATGGCTTGAAATGTGAGATGTTTTGTATAACTCAATGGTTGTTCCATTTGACATAAGAAAGCTTTGTTTGCAAGGGTTAATAAAAAAAATGAGATTAGGGCAGCACCATTAGAAATGTGGGGTACAACTTAAAGGTGAATAGAAACATAGACCATTCTTCTTCTTGTGCCATATCCATCATTGGACATTAGTGATCATGTTGGTGATCCTATTTTTATCAACAGCCGCATGAAAAAGTGCTGCTGAGTTTTGTCCAAACCAGTCCCTTAGATTTTGAAGCCATGATGTTCTTCTTCTGCCTGGGCCTTGTTTGCCTTCAATATTTTTCTGGAGGATTAAGTGAAATATGCTGTATTTTTTCTGGTGTCATACTCTAAGTTTACTTTTTAATGGTTTTGATTATTTTCCTTGGCTTTCCCAGGTGGCTTATCACCTCTCATTTTTTTGTTGACCATTCTTATTGGACAAAAATGGGCATAAGCCAAGCAGAGACTACATTACTGGATTGATAAAGTGCAGCCCATGAGATGCAAGCTGTCAGTGCCTTACAAAGACAGAACTGTAGTCATTGGAATGTACAAATATCTCATAATTAGGCAACCTAGCAGAAAAGCATATTTTGTTTTTCAATAGGTAATACATTCCATGTACTGTAAAAGTTTCTGCAGAAGTTGAGGAAAGGTTTTCCATATAATTTTCCCCTATAATGACATAAAATGTTTAATCAGTACTGTTTTTAAGAAAGGACAATTGTTTAGTTTGTTCTTTAGGAAAAAATTCTGAGAAAAATTCTGTTTTTGCATGCAGAGCAGCCAAAGCACAATCAAAAAGCTGAGAAGGAACTCCAAGTAGATTGTTTTTAATGATTCACATTGCTATAATTTATGGATCTGGATTTTATTTCTGAATCGATTCAAATTTGTTATAACTTGCAGCTGTAACAGATTAAAAAGCTTATTTACTAGAGTCCTTTTCCTGCCACTTCCTACATGAAGTGCAAGACATATGATATAGCTTTGTAAATCACTACAATATTTGAGCCAGGGATATGTCTGCATTTCTGAGGCTATAGAAGACCTGGAAAATAAGTTCTTGACCTCATATATGGAGGATTTTTCTGAAGTTTCCTTCAATTTTTTTTGTCTCCTGAATTATATTTATATGATTATTTTATCTGTACAATCATGATTAAGAAGCTTCAACATCTAATCAATATTTTTTTAAAAAAAGAAAATGTTGCAAAATATTTATGCACATGGCTGCATATAAAATGTGTACTTGTCAGGTTGAGAATAGGTAGAAAACAAGATAGAAAAGCCAACACAGTTCTAGGCTGCCTAAACAGAGGGGTAGAATCAAGATCATGTGAAGTGTTAATACCACTTTTTAATTCTTTGGTAAGGCCACACTTGGAATACTGCATCCAGTTTTGGTCACTGAGTTGAGACTCCAGAAAGAGAGCATAGAAGAGCAACAAAGATGATTAGGAGACTGGAGGCCAAAACATATAAAGAATGGTTGCAGGAACTGGGTATGTCTAGTTTGATGAAAAGAAGGACTAGGGGAGACATGATAGCAGTTTCCAATATCTCAGGGGTTGCCACCAAGAAGAGGGAGTCAAGTTATTCTCAGAAGCACCTGAGGGTAGGATAAGAAATAATGGATGGAAACTAATCAAGGAGAGAAGCAACCTAGAACTAAGGAGAAACTTCCTGACATAACAATTAATCAGTGGAACAACTTGCCTCCAGAGCAGAGGTGGCATTCAGCAGGTTCTGACCAGTTCTTGAGAAATGGTAGCGGAAATTTTGTGTAGTTCAGAGAACTGCCAAACACCACCTCTGACTGGAGATTTTACAGTATCCTTCCCCTGCCACACCCACCAAGCCACAGAACCAGTATTAAAAAAATTGAATACCACCACTGCTCCAGAGGCTGTGAATGATCCAGTACTGGAAATTTTTAAGAAGAGATTGGATAACAATTTGTCTGAAGTGATGTAGGGTTTCCTGCCGAAGCAGCGGGTTGGACTAGAAGATCTCCAAGGTCCCTTCCAACTCTGTTATTCTATTCTAAGATATCTCCAGACTAAAGTTTCCAAAACAAAAAAAATAAAAATTATATGAAGAGTTGTAGCAGTTCTCCCTCTTTTGCATTTTCTTCTTAGTGTTCTATTTGACATCTTGGATTTTTGACCTTTTATTTTAATTACCGTATAGGTATAACTGTAATTCTTTTTGCACCATTCTATCTCTCCAGCTAAAGTACTACAAAATAGACTCCCTTTTCCCCACAAAGCCCATTTTTTTCAATAATTGTTAGAGCCTGCAGGCAAAAAAAGTATTATTGTTGTTGTTGCTATTATATTATTGTCCAGGGTTTGATATAATAACAATCTCTATAATAATGATAGATGGTGATGATGCAAGTTAATGCAGAGTAGGAAAAATACCATAATATTTTAAATTTTGTATTGAATTGGATCCTGTACCCACAAAAGCTTCTTTAACTGGCACATCTCCTACAAGAGCATTCTCAGAAGAGGTGCCATCCATAAGCAGCCAAAGATAATACCTGGGAAAGTATCAGATCAGCACTAGAAACCTTCCCAGTGGGCCTGTTTGTCTACTCAGTGACAAGTAAATCCATCAAATACAGCGCTCCTCAGTGTCTACCACTGGGGGTGGGTGGGGTGGGGGAGGAATAAATAGGCAATGTAAGAAAACATATCTTGAAGAACTGATGTAATATAACATCCTTTTTGTAAGAAAAGCAAGGAAACTTAGATTAATGGGTAAACACTCAAAGATAAATTATAACAGAAATTATTAAATTGTGATTGTGTCTTCAATCAAATACACAACAGCTATATAAATATCAGACAAATGATTCAATTAGTCAATGTTACTCTGTAAATCATAGCACACCTTTTAGCCCAGTATGGCTAAATGACCCATCTTTGCCTTTCACCCTGAATTCATCCAGAAAAAAAATATTTTGATGGCATATTTAAGACCAACATGCAAGTTCATAAAAAATTATGACTTAAGAAATAAACCATAATTTCATTTGTCTAAATTGGTAGGATAATTCCAGAATGTAATCCATCTTGGCTGTAATGCTATAATGCTATAAAAACCTACAAGAGTTCATTGAGTTCCCAGTATTTTCAAGAATCTACATGAAAGCATGGCAAACTAATTCACAATTTTGGAAGAAATTTCTTGAAGAAATTATTAAATCAGTCCTTGGGATCAATAATCCCAAGGACTGGATTAGGGACCATAAAAATAAAAGTAAATCTAATCATGACAAATTGGAGATATTCATGGGTGCATCGTCCAAACAGGTGGCACTAAATATCTCCTAAGTGGGATGATATAGTTATTAAAAAACACATAACATTGAAGTTTCTAATTTATAGCTGATCTTGTATGCATGTATGTCCTTAATATCATTGGCAAGTAGGTCAAGGAGCACTCTCTACAACCAAGACTGGTGCAGAAGCTGAAGTTCCTTTTTGACAGACTACCTGGTCATAATTATCTGTGTCAATGGGCATTCTGCCAGGAATTCCTGGATGTGAGAAGTAAAGAACAAAAAATAATTATTTCTGAAAAAGAAAAATGTAAAAGGATCAACACATCTATATGTTTCTCTTCTATATTAAAAATCCCAGTGAAACAGAAACACAGAGAGAAGTGCTGACAAAATGAAATCCATTCAGCATAAGCTTAAGCAGAAGTCTATTTGAGGATCGTTGTTATAATGACTCAGAAAAGATACTAGTTAGTGTAAACATGGCTGGATGTAGCAACTAATAATCAAATGTTGAGTAAATGATTGTTAAGCATGTTACCATGGAGTTAGACTGAACCCAGGTATCATCCTAAAAAGCATCTGAGAATCTTCCAATGCTCATTTTAACCAATGGGGCAGTGATGAAGGTGGGAGGTTTTGGCGTGTGTATAAAACTCTGTACAATTGTTGTCTCATTGCCCTTGTGTCTCTACCCAGAAGAGGACAAGGGGCTGGCTTTTGCAAAAGTCAGTAAAGCTCTGGAAATTGTTCAAAATGTCTCCTCTTGATTCAAAACTGAGAATTTGTAACCTCACAATTGGCGCCCAAACAGGAATTTGAAGACTCTGCCCTCTGGAGAAGGGGGAGTTGCCTTTAACCTGGAGGCATGCCACACTGAGTTTAGTGTCTGGGACAGGAGGTTCCTTCTTCTCCAGCAGTGGATTACTCTTCACGAAAATGAACTGACGGGGAGATCTGAACAACCAGGGAGGTGTCACCCAAGCAGGATAGTCCAGCACTGGCACAGGTGAGTAGGTACTGGGTACTGGGTACTGAGTACTCTCACTGGTGGTTATTTCTCCTTGAATGAATGATGGTGATATGTTGGTTGCACTAGGGGGAAGTGCTGGTGTTTATTAAGCTTTCCTCTGCATTGTCATACCCAGGTTACTGGATTGGCCAGAAGTTAGACGTGTAGAGTGGTGACTGAGGGTAAAGATGTTCAAGGAGGGAATAGATGAAGTCTTGGGTGAAATATGGGGGCTCGAAATGGAAAAGTTGTTAAGGATCCTGGGAATAATAAGGAATATTATTCCCCCACATCTCTCCATTAGGGGAATTGTTGAGTTAATGGAGAATAATGGCTAAGTCCATATGCTAAGCAATTGAATAAAATGACAATGATAAATACTGCACAGGGACCTGGCTGGATTAGGAGAACCAAAATTATAGATGGAATAAATGTGGAGAATCTGACCTGTTTTGGATAGATGCCCTAAAAAGGGTGCTTGAGAAAAAAGAAATTGAGAACCCAGTTGTTAGAAGAGATAGAATATCCCTAGGGCAGAGACAGGTAAAAAGCTAGTGCTTAAATAATTGGAAAGCCCCTTTATATAGTAAGACATTGGGGCTGACCAAAGAAGATTTTGTTAATTTATGTTGTTATGTGTGGAAGGAAGAAGAAATGGAAGAAAAGAAATACTGTAGTGTTATAAAGATTTTGAGAATATAGCCAGAAAGCTCTGAAAGAACTAAGAGTAAGGAAGAAAAGTTTGGTGGTCTTCCCACCTGGGGTTTAGCAGGCAAAAAAATAAAAGCCTGTCTAAATGGGAAGACTCAGATAGTTTTATTTTGATGTGAATGTCCCATTAAGCATTCTTAGATGCACATCTATAATAATAGCATGTAGGAGTGAATGGGATTGAATTGATTGTGATATGTATGGCCCAACCCACTGCTTGAAGAATGACCTACAGGTTGCCCAAGGATAGAAAGAGTGGAAAATTTAAGGCACAAAACCTCCCCAGGTCTGGAAATGTTGTTTAATAGTGTGTGAATGTGTCTGTGTATAATCATTTCCAAACCTGCAGGAAGGATGAGACCCTCTAATAATAGTACACAAAAAGTATTTAGAAAATGGAACTCATTGGCTGGTGAAAAGCTCCCTGGAATAATTATGATGGGTTGCATGGAGAAAGCATGAAATAAAATATTTGTATGTGAAATTGTTTACACAAAAAGTCTGATTGTCGTACTAATGTGAGTGTGTGTGAAATGTCCTAAGGCTCATCAGGAGTGATAAGGCAAGTTGATCCTGAGACCTGTGAATGCCTATGTGATCATTCCCATAGAGGGATTCCTTTTAGTAAAAAGAAACAGTAAGCTGCAAGGTTTTGTTGTTGTAAAGGCAATAGCAAGGCAAAGAAATGAGGAATGAGAAAGATCTCATGGAGATGTGGGAGAGAAAGTTGTGGAAAATATCTGTGAGTTAGAGAGAAATACAGAGAGAATTGTTTGTTGAATGGTGCTCAGTGGAGAAAAGAGGTGAGATTTCTGTGTAGTTTAATGTTTTTCCTCCCTATATTCCCCCCTCCTGTACTTTTTGCCTTGTGAGAGAAATAGGAAGAGGGTGGTTGAAATTTGCTGTTTCCATTTACACTGTTTTTTTCTCTCTTCTCTCTACCCAGCTTGTCTGGGAAAGAGGAGGGGCAACTGGGTGACCTGCTTGTGCAGCCTTGCACTATCTCTTTTCTCTGCATGTAAAAGTCAGGCAGATATATTTTCTTTTTCTTTTTCTCTGAATACAATTTTGATTTGTGTTCTTCTTCTGGAACTTTTTGAGGTTTAGAATTAGCTTCCATCTGAATGGAATATGAATTTGACTCACATTTTACTAAAAGTAGAGAATTGACACTAATATGTTTCAGAGCATGGACTCAAAATACCTCATTGTTGTTCTTCTTACCTCCCTTTTATGTCTTTCATGTCTTTATGTCTGTGAATTTTGAATGTGTAGGAGTAAAGGTGCTCCATCCTGTGGCATTTTGTTTGTTTATTTATCAGCAACAGAGGTTGTTGCTCCTTTAGGAATTGTTACAGAGATGAGTTAGGACTTTCCATATGTGAAAAGAGGGATAAAATATTTAGGGCATATGATTAATGAAAGCAGTAGAAAAATAACATTTGAAGAAATTGAGGAAATTTCTAGGATTGCCTGGATATTGTGGGCTGTGAATTATGCTATTTGAATACAGTTTTGTATGCAAAACTACTAGAAGAAGAGCTTAGTGTTACCTGGATAAGGAGATGGCTTTTGAGGATTTTAACCCAGAAATGGGAAGGAAAAAGACAGCTGGTGGTATATTTCTTCAGAATGTTAGACCCTACCTGTCAAGGATAAAAAAGATTTATAAGGAGGATTGGATCTTGAATATTATATGTGGGGATAGTTGTATTATAGTCTTAGGATTAGACTTGATTTAATGGATGTTCCCTTGGGGATTAATTCGTTGTAGATGGGAAAATAGTAGAAGGAACTGAATGTATTGAGCAGAGGAAGCTAGAGAAAGTAAGAGCAAGCAGAAATGAGTATTTCCTGTGGAAAGCATGTTGTTTTTGGAAACTGGAAGTTGGAAGTTGGCTACATCAGGATAGTAATTAGGGGACTAAGGTATGATGTGACTTGTTTGTAGAAGCCTATAGATGCCGTGGATTGTGAGAAATATGTGAGAAATGTATAGTACATAAAATAGTAAACAAGGTCTACTTTGGCAACTTTAGCATAGGACCATTTCAATGCATTCAACTTGATTTTATTAAACTCCCTTAAGTGGAGAGATTTAATTCTTTATTGACGATAAGTGGATATATAGGAAAGGTTAAATTGCTGTATAAAAATTGCTGGAAGAAGAATCATGGGGAATGAAATGGAAAAGAGGGTGGCATAGCTAAAGAAGTGTTAGCTCAAACATGGGCTGGAAAGATGGAACCAGTAGCATATTTGTCAAATATGGATCCTGTAGTGTGTGGTTGGCCCTTGTGTGTTCATGCTGTGGCTGCTAACACATTACTGGTGGAGGAAATTAACTTTTGGGTGGTGAGCTGTCCTCATCAGGTAAGAACAATCCTGATGCAGAAAGCTCACAAGTGGCTCATAAATTCTGGGCTATGGAAATATGAGATAACATTTTTGTTATCTCAGGAGAACTTAGTTTTCTAGATTGAAAGGGATTTGAATCCTACTGGATTCCTGTCAAAGGGGAAGAGGAAGAAATGGGAAAATGTAGAATATGTTGTGTAAGAGAAGAATTGGATGAAAGCCCCAGAGTAGGTGGCATTACCTTATTTATTGATGAATAGAAAAAGTAGAAAATGAGTAGAAAAAGGAAAAGAAGGAATGGGTGTACAGTGGTTTATGATTAATGGAGACACTGCTGAAGTTCTAGAGGTAGTTAACCATTAATCACTTGTGAAGATATTCCCCTTACTTAAATGAAATTGGAAATGTTTATATTGATGTAAAATATGCTTATGGGATTTACAAACCTTTGGTGAGATATGGATGTAGAGAGAACTGACAACCAATAAAGGGAAAGAAGTAAAATAAAACAAGAAGTTGTACATATAGAGTATTATGTCGAAAGGGAGCCTCGAAACAGAGGAAATAGATTGGTGGATGAGACTGCAAAGGAAACTGCATGACTGGGGGTTGATGGTTTTAATCTCTACTCTGGAATGTAATGTGAAACCAGAGTTCATGAATGACAGAGAAGGTTGAGGGAAAATGGAAAACAAAGGAGTAAATATTAAATTGTAAATAAGCCAATTATGAAACATGATAGAAAGAGTGCATGAGGGAAAACAAGTATTAATAGATTTTGTAAAAAGGAAATATATTTGCAGAGGAATGTATGTGATAGCAATGCAAGTGGGAAGGAGGTGTATGCATTGTGTGAAAGTAAATAAAAAGGTTATGAATTAGCAGATAGTAGGGGGAAAGACCTTGGTCACCTGGCCATTTCAGCTAATACAAGTGAATTACATTGAGATGCCAGTAGTGGAAACGTTAAAGTTTTTGCCAGTGATAGTAGACTATTTAACCGGATAGGTTGAAGCATTTTCATGTGCAAGAGCAAATACTCAGATGGCAATAAAGATAATATTGGAACAGATAATACTTAGATACAACCAAGACTCTACAACCAAGACTGGTGCAGAAGCTGAAGTTCCTTTTTGATAGACTACCTGATCATAATTATCTGTGTCAATGGGCATTCTGCCAGGAATTCCTGGATGTGAGAAGTAAAGAAGAAGAAATAATTATTTCTGAAAAAAAAAATGTAAAAGGATCAACACATTTCTCTTCTATGTTTATCTTCTATATTAAAAATCCCAGTGAAACATTAACACAGAGAGAAGTGCTGACAAAATGAAATCCATTCAGCATAAGCTTAAGCAGAAATCTATTTGCGGATAGTTGTCATGATGACCCAGAAAAGATACTAGTTAGTATAAACATGGCCAGATGTAGCAACTAATAAACAAATGTTAAGTAAATGATTGTTAAACATTTTACTATGGCATTAGACTATAAACCCAGGCATCATCCTAAAAAGCATCTGAGAATCTTCCGATGGTCATTTTAACCAATGGGGCAGTGAAGAAGATGGGAGGTTTGGGGGTCTTGAGTGTATAAAACACTGTACAATCATTGTCTCATTGTGCCTCTACCCAGAAGAGGACAAGGTGCCAGCTTTTGCAAAAGTCAATAAAGGTCTAGAAATTGTTCAAGGTGTCTCCTGTTGATTCAAAACAGAGAATTTGTAATCTCACAATGGAGTTATCTCAGCAAGTTGTTGGACATCTAATTGGCTGATGTTTCATAGGATATGGTCAATGATATTCTGAAATTAATCAGCAATTTTGATATGGATTTTGCAAAGGACAGCAGACATGATGGTTGGAAAATGTGGCCCATCTACCAATTACATTTGCAGCTAAACATTTACTCTAGGTGCCAGAGATACAGATGCAGGGAACAAGAAATTATTTTATTATACTGTTAAATGATGACATTCTCTTTGCAGATGGAATAAATTGGGCCCCCTAGCTTTTAGTTGTCAAGACTTGTATATTTAACTTTTATGTTTAGTCTATGATGAATTACTCTTTTCCTGTTTTATTGTTTTCTTTTAATCCTCTGAATTCTTTTGATGAATGCTTCAATGTTCCACAATGCACTTAAATTTTATTGTATTTGATGTGTAATTATAATTTTAAAGGTAAGTAACTAGGAATCCTTGTTAAATTGAAAGATGGGGTTTAATGTCTTTTTAAAATAAAATATACCTGGATTGAAAAAAACTGCTATTCCAAAGCAGCACTGATTTCAAGCTATTATATTTATAACTGTAATTCACTCAGAAGAATTTCTGTTGCCCAGAAATATAAAATAGAATAGATTAGATTAGATATGTTTAATTGTAACTTTTAGGGAAAAATCTTTTTAAAAAGCAGCCACTGCATTGCAGTACCTTGGACATTTCCCCAGTGCTGTTATGTATACATACAAATGTCTCATGGAATTATAAATACAAAATATTATTTGAGATAAGCAGAAATCTATAGATCAAACTGCTGGAGTTCTGCTTTCTGCTTTCTTTTGGTGAAAGTAAAATAATATTTATTTTACCAAATGGTCAGATCAAAAATCAGCACATAAAATTATTTCATTCCATTTCATGCCTCACTGCAGTTCTGTATCCCATGGGTCAAAATCTACACAGAGTCCACAGTCCTTCTTGTCTTCCTCATAAATGAGGTGAAGTTATTTTCTGAAAACTGGCTTACTTTTAACAAAAATATCTAAAAACCACTGTTAATGTTGGGTAGAACTGTACACTGTGCCCGACGTGAAAGAATTAAAACATCTATCTATCTTTCTTTCCTTTCCCCACATACAAATCTATTTTCACATGGATTCTAAAGATGAAACTCATCACAGATGTATTTGCCTGCTAGATTTATATCCTATATTTCCTTTTGGTAGCTCCTTGACAAGGATATTTGATTTCTTCAAGGTTGTTTGTCTGGTGTTATCCCTGCTTATCCAGGTGCTGGTTGCTTTAGAGGAACTGTTTGGTTTTCTGTTTCCTTTTTAGATTTTTTTATTGTCTCCTTTGAATTGTGTGAAAATATGGCTTACTTCAGTGTGCCTAATGGTAGTTGATTTGTCTGAATGCCTAACTTGTAGGAATTATCTAAATGAATCCCATTCTCTTTTCATTAGGCCATAAGCAATGACTTCATACAAAAGACAAAACCTCTCAGATTAGACAGAGGTGGCAAGTTATAAGTGTACTTGGTTTGGCAAAAAAGTTTATGATCCTTGAAAATCTGAAACAGAATATGTAGTGTTGTTGCCTGCTTTATGATTACTGTTTTCAGTATACACATTCTTTACAAGCACATTTACAGAGGTAAAATGCACACCTGACTTATGCATGAAGAAATTCATTATTTTGTCTGTTTGACTGCTATTATTATCCTTGTTTTCCAACTAAGTTCTTTTTGTGATAATAAGTGCGTTTGGAAGAGAAATACCATAAGAAATACCAGCCATGGGATAAGGAGAAGAAGGATAGGTTTTGTGTGTCAATCTGTAGCCAATCCTTATTTTATAAAAAACAGGCAGATATGTGAATAAAGAATGAGATTCTTATACAATTATAGTAGTATGATTTCTTTTAACCTATACTATGTTTCTCAGAAGAATTGTGTGTGTTTGTTTGTATGTTTATAGTGACTTTATTATTACTTAAGGCAAAAAAGGCAGTCCTTGCCCCCAATATATTTCCCTACTATCCCATTGCAGAATGTTTTGCTCTATCATATGTGTGCTCCATGATGCCATCATTGTTGTCCAACACATAATGTGATATGTGGTTGTGCCATCTGTGCATCACTAAAAAGTCATCTCCTTTTCAAACTATTTTTAGAATTTTGAAAGAATCTTAATTTAAACAACAACTTTGGAAGAACACAAAATATAAGCAATACCAGATAACACTAGAATAACAAAATTAAACCAAATAAGTCTTAAACATAAAAATATGATTTAAAAAAACAGAAAAAGAAAGGAGAAGTGGGTGGGAAGCACAAACAAATGAATAACAGCCTATATGGGGAACTCAGGGTACTGATGAACTGGAGAGGTGACTCTATTATTATTGATATTCCTTTACTTATTATTCCTTAAGCTGGATTTTTTCAGTTTTAATGCTTTTAAAATAATAACACTATTTTTTTGGTATTTATTAATCTTTTAGCTTTGTAGTTTTGTGAGATGGGCAGCTACAAAATTTGAAAATAGATAGATGGTAGGTAGGTAGGTAGGTAGGTAGACAGATAGATAGATAGATAGATAGATAGATAGATAGATAGATAGATAGATAGATAGATAGATAGATAGATAGAAAGATAGAGTATGTATGTATGTATGTATGTATGTATGTATGTATGTATGTATGTATGTATGTACATATGTTATGGATTTTGTTTTTGCTGTAGATTCCATCAAACAAGAGAGCATCTCATTGCCTTTAAAGTGGCCACAGCACCTGGCCCATATGGAACCATTAAAACCTGCTTGAGAATGCTTCACAGTTATGAACTAGGAAGACCAAATTCAATTTAAAGATACAAGTTTCTCACTTCAATTACCTCTCTGAACTTAAGCAGACTCTATAATGATCCAGCTTCTCCTAATGATCAGCTCTTCATTTACTTGCACCAGTCTGAAAGGCTTCAGTTATTCAGAACAGTTTTGGAATTTGCTATACAGGAAATTATATAAGATAGGAAAAAGTAATCTTAAACCTCCACATCTGGCCAGGTTAAACCTACCTTCCAGGCACCATAATTACTTTGGGGCTGCACAGCCTTCTGTCTCCCTTATGCCAGACCTCCTTGCTTTTATCCTCTGAGTTAATATTTGTGTCAGTATTTGTTTGGATCTTGGGTACATTGCACCCATAGCATCAAGCCACACAGCAGTTATGCTAGCATAGACTCTAGGGATATCTGATGACAGCTTGGGCTAATTTCTGGATGGCTATATGGATTCAAAATATTGTGTGAGTTTGTTAGCTCTTAGCACATGCTAATATTTATTAGCAAGTTGGCACATAGATAAGATTTGCTTTTTCCTGCCTTGCCAAGAAATAAAATGTGAATTACTGGTACAAGGCATAGAGAGATGCATCTCTTTCAATAACCTGAAATAATACCACCCTTGTTTGGTTTTAATCCTATGAAGTTATCAGGTGCCAAGTCATGTGTTACTAAAAGCCTAAGTGCCTAATTTTCCCACTGGGTTCAAGCTGGCTTACCTTTGCAAAAGCGTGCGTGCCATTTCAAGATGAACCAATGAATAATAGTAATCAGTTCATCTAACCCTTTTGCCTTCTTTGACATAATATTTTCACATACAGTTCATATTTTATTTCTATGGAATTGAGGGAAGGTGTGGCAGGTTGGAGTAGCATCTCCTGTGTGTTTAATAACAATACTGATTGCACCCTGAATTAATAAGGGAGCAGAAACTCCACCTCTTTGACATTCTAGTGATTGATGAAAAAGAACTGTTGTGGATTAGGGTTTATGCAGTGAAATTAATAATAGATAAATCAGCAGACTGAGCAGGCCTGTGTATGATCTTCTTTGGCAGATTTGTTTCAGGACATGCTGCCATGCTGATCAAGCACATTGCTGAAGCTACGGTTGAGGTCATATCGCAGTTGATGATGTGAAGGAGGGAGGAAAAGATGCTTGGGATTATTTCCTTGTTTGCATGTTTAGAATTGCAACTTTTTTTAAAAAAAAATACCACTGTATGAACCATTTTTACAGATAAAAATGGCCTTTTTTCTGCAGTTACATATTCAGGAAATAACAATAATGCATTGAATCCAGTAGATACAAGCACGCGTGTGTGCACATCTAATGTGGAGGGAGACACAGAGTGATTTGCATTCATTAACATTTTTTTTACTTTACTAAGAAATATAAGGGTATTTTGCTACCCAAAATGTTAGCACTTGGTTAGGCAATTTATAAAATAAAGAGAACTATAGGTTAAGAGCACTGGATTCAGTCTCAATTAAGATATGACATACCCATTTAAATAATTCTAAGCACCATGGACAGGGGCGCGATGGCTCAGTGGTTAAAGACATTGAGCTTATCAGCTGGAAAGCTGACAGACTGGGTTTGAGCTTCGGCTCCCGTTCCTTGCCTCAGCTCCCGCCCACCTAGCAGTTTAAAAGATGCAAATGCAAGTAGATGAATAGTTACCACCTCAGTGGGAAGGTTACAATGTCCCATGTGCCTTTGGCTTGTAGCCATGCTGGCCACATGACCATGGAAATTGTCTTCAGACAATGCTGGCCCCATCAGCTAAGAAATGGAGATGAATATTGCCCCCTAGAGTTGGACACAACTTGACAGGAAAAACTTTACTTTTACCTTAAGCACCATGGAAAGAAGATAAAATATAGATTTCACCTTGATTTCCTCCCTCTTTATTTCATATTATTGAACTGGAACCATCTCCAGGATTGGCTCCACGCTCCCCTGTTCCTATTTCTCCTGCTAGGCAACTGTGATGATTTATTCCTGGTTTAGGATTAATATATTTCAAATCACTGTGGAGCTAGTTTGTTTTCTGAAGTGCTATGACTTCTCTGGAGTTTCTGGCTGGGCCATTTTCTTTTGTCTCTCCTCAGCTGCAGACGTCTTAGTGATTTTTCAAGTGGAAAGGTACCTTGTTTATTTTTTTAACTCCAACCTTATAAGGTTATGAATTTTTGCAGATAACTAGACAAATGAACTCAACATGATATATAGGCTGTGGGAAGAGGAGTAATAATATATTTTCCTTCCTCTTAATATGGCACAGGGATGTGATTTGTGTGTGCTGTTGCTGTTCTACACAGGACTTGTGTTAGTTCAGGAGAAAGGCATGCTTTTGGTTCTTGTATTCAAGGTTTCTTAGTTGATTGAATATATTTTCAGACTGCTTTTATGGATCTGGGGGAGTGAAAGCAGTGAGTAGAAGCACCCTGTCCAGTTCTACAGTTTCTGATTGCTTCCACGTTTATAGGACTAATTCATGTCTATCCACCAAAGTCACATAGAAAACACTTTACTCCCTTCTTTGCTGCATTAGCTTGTTTTACAAACCCTGACCCATGTAGTTTCCTACAGTTTAGGAATTAGTTTGCCTTAGAGTAACCTGGAAAAAAATCTGTCAGCAGCTTTGCTTTTTCTTTCAGCCCTTACAAGACTCGTGCATTTTCATTCAGACCTAATTAGGCTTTCTTTCAGTATTTTTTCCCTTTCCTTCTTTCTCTGCCTAGAATAACTATGCTAAATGCCAGTAGATAAATTTGGGCAAACTAGAAACAAGACAGTATTGATGGAGGATGATTCAGGCATAGATATTTTGTGAATCTGTCAGATTCCCCCTTCCCTTGCTCATCCTACTGTCTCCCTTCTCATCTTTTAGTTAGGGTGGAGAATTTGTATTTTTACAGTATTTTATTTGTATTGTTTATAGATGTTGTATAGTTTTAACCATCTTTTTAATTTGTTACCCTGTGGTAAAATGGTAAGCCAATAAATTCAATAAATAAATAAAAGAAATTAGGGCTTATTTGTAAGCAGTGTTAGATTGAAATGGGTAATCATATTTATTCAAGCATGTCGGCATATGAACTAATTGCATATTGCTATAGCAAGCTAGTTCTAAGATTGCAGAATTCTTTAAACAGCAGAAAGTATTTAAAATACTGACTGCGTATTAGGTTTTGTTGAAGTACCCATTAATATTCCATTTGAGTTTATGGCAATTTTAACTTTAACGGCCTACAAATCTGTGGCATCACAGTCATTCATGTAGCTAATACATGTAATAAAGGCCCCCCAAAGAATTTACTTTAATATCTTGTCTATGTGAATGGCAGGTTTCTGAACATGATGTTAGCCTTTATATTTGGAGAGAGTTCACATTCAAGAATAAAGTATAGTTATGGAGGACATACATTTTCAAGGAAGAAGGATTTTCCTGAGTTTTTATTCAGCAATCAAGTAAAGGATTTGCCCCAAAGGATGGGTCTTCAGAATCTCATAAAACTAAGTCTACAATTTTCTAAGATTAGTCACACAAACAGTACTTCTTTAAAGAAGATAGTAGCAAAATCATCATGTGCAGCACGGAAAGAGCCAAGGGGAACAAAAAGAAAAAAATAAATCTGTACAAGCAAGTACAAAACCATAAAAGATGGGTTGCTCAATCTTAAGGATATTGCCAAAGGACTGGCCATGAGCCATTACGAATAGCGAATGGCAATTTGAAATCAATAAAATTAAGAATAATGGTGTATTGATTAAAGCCAGTCCACAAGATACATAAAACATTATGAATCATCACAGATTTAATATATTGTTATTTCCATCCTGTACTATAAAAAAGCATTTATTGGTCATAATATAATTTTCTTGCTGTGTATAAACACCAGCATATACATGATGATCTCGTTGTACGATGTAAAGAAATTCCCTTCAAGTGCCTGCCCTAAAATGACTATTTTAAGAAAGGAACAATTAGAAACCTGCTCTTTGTAAATGTTTGCTTGAGAAGAATCGCAGAATTATTACATTTATTTTCAAGATATCTTTTGAATTGGCATGTCACAATTAGATTAGAAATATCATTTGAATGTATAAGTAAAAGTATTTTATAATGTGCACCATGATATAATAAACCAAATTACTACTTCCCTGGAAATTATGTTTTTAAAGTTACTGGTTTTTCCACGAATTCTTCTTACTTAATTGCATAGATCAGTTCTGACTATTTGGTAGATGAAAGTAAATGTTATATTATATTGTAATATAATATAATATAATATAATATAATATAATATAATATAATATAATATAATATAATATAATATAATGTAATGTAATGTAATGTAATGTAATGTAATGTAATGTAATGTAATGTAATATAATATATTAATATAATTATGTAATTATATTTTATAATTATAATTGTAATTATCATTCTAATTATAATTACAGTTATCGCTGTAACATAATTTATATTATATTATATTATATTATATTATATTATATTATATTAATTATATTTGCATTTATGCTTACTTACAGCTCAAGTTGTGATCCAGATACTGACATCAGATTGCTGGTGAGTAGCTATTTTGATCAAAATATAAGTTGTTCTGTTGTTAAATTGATTAAGGACCATCAAATTGGTGTCAACTCTTAGTAATCACATATTCTCCACGGTGATCTGTCCCCAGTTTAGTCTTTCAGCTCTTCCAATGGTGCATCTATCACAGCTGTTATGGAATTCATCCACATTGCAGCTTGTTGCCCTTTTTTATTCTTTCACCTTCTCAGCATTAGAGCTTCCTCCAGCGAGCTAGATCTTCACATTCTCTGATATAGCATAATTTGAGCTTAGTCATTGGTGTGCCTTAAATAAGAACCCTGGAATGATTTGTTCTATTATACCTCTGATTGTTTTCTTGGCTATCCATAATATTGCCAATAATCTTCTCCAACACCAACATTCAAGCATATCAGTAGCCTTCCAAAGTCATGTCCCATTACAGATGTTATGCTAACTATCCACTACTCCCTGTAACATAATCAAAGCAAACCTGGGTGGAGATATTGTTTGTGTGGAGTTACTGAGATATCTCTGCTCTTTAACTAAAGACTAATATAATATTTCATTTATACCCAATATGAAAGTGATTTTTTTATTAAAATGCCACACATTACTGATTTTTTTAAAATTATTAAAATGCCACCCATCACTGAAATCTCCAGATTGCACATTCCACATACTCTTGACATTTCTTGAATTCTACTAAACAAAAATGCTCCATTTAAAAGAAGCTTGGGACAGTAAATGATTGTTTCAAACCCATATCATCATACAATCTCAGTTAAGGATAGATTTGGCAGTACTTTGAAAGCTATATAAGATTTTTTTAAAACAATCAAACGAACACTGGGGCTGGGCTGGGCTGGGGGCAAAAACTTTGTTGGCCAAGAGATATTTAAACCTAATGTGTGGCCATCTAAAATAAACTTCCTTCCACCACAGAGGTATTTATTTGTACAGAAACCTAAACTGCCAATGGAATCTAGTAATGATGGCTGCATTGCTATATTGAAGGCAGTATACCTCTAAGTAAGAATTTTAAAGAGTGTGGCAAGAAGATGCTAATGCCTCTTCCCACAAGTTTTACATGGACTTTAGATTATAATGACAACTAACTGCATATCTTCCATCCTGATTCTAAAGAAGAGCTAAATACAAACAAAAAAGAGCAATGACATCATGGATAGTAAACTTAAAAACTGTAAAACTGCCACCCAGATTTTTTAGTAAAATTTGCAGGTATAGAGTTAGTACTTAAAATGGAAGTTCTTTACAAGGGCAATCTGGGTAGTATATCAAAAAGGTGGAGAAAGTTTTGGCCATTATTTTTGACCACATCAATATGCATGACTTCCACCTTTTATTTTTTACTTCTTTGTAAAGAGGAATACTGTCATGCTTTCAAATCTCTTAAAAATTAATGGTATCAACTTTAAGGAGAAAATGGAATTAGACCTTTCTATCTGAGATTTGCAACTTTGTGTTATAAAATCAAGAGAGATCTGCCAAGCACTCTCTTAGAAGTGGACTTTAGATTAGTGAAAATGTTCTCAGCTCAGATTCCTACTTTGACCAAGATTATAATATAGCACAGCAGATACAGGAAAGCATAAAGATTTTTAGCTACTTGCATATCAGTGGGAATCTACATCCAGTCTTGTGGGTTAAGGCATCTCAAGGTACTCTATACTTTATTTTTTGTTTTGTTAAACACCCTTTTCTGACTTACTTGTTTCTGTCCTCAAATGGATTTTTATTTTATTTTTAATTCAATTCTCCAAAACACAACCCTAAACAGGAGAATCTCTCAGTATCGTCAAGTTTACTGCCTTGGGATTCCTTTGATCATTAGCTACTGCATCACTGAGTAGAGCAGTCTAGTGGCTCCAGATACACTGTAATTGGGCTGCAAGAATACCTCTCCATGGTAATGAATGATGAAACTCAGATAGATGGAAACTTGTTACCACCAACCTGTGTTCTGAATCTGGTTACTGCAGACTTGCTTTTGTGGAGCTACCTTCCTTCATCACTTCCTTTGACCTTTGCATTCACTGACTTGAATGACTGAAAAAACAGGATGTAAACTATTCCTCCAAAATACTTTTGACTTTCTTTTGACTCCTGGCAACTGCCTGGACATGTCAATAGTTGTTGTTTCTTGACAACACGTTTGCCTTCTTCCTAGCGTTACTAAGCCTACATTAACAAGTTGACTTTGTGCTTAAGGGAGAATTATAACTGCTAATTATTTTCTAACCAGATACCTTTAACTATCAGTCTAAACTGGCTCTCGTGTAGAATATACTCTGTGTATTATATATATGAAAATGAATGTATATGTCATGGTGAGATTCTGGGGCTAGACAACCAGCATATCAATCCACAGATACATTGCAAAACTCTACCTGCTCCCCAACTAATAGTATACAGAACAAACAGAAAATGAAAATCATCTGTGGTGATCTAATTGAGGCTTTGTATCCCTTTCCACACATCCTTCATATGGCAAAGAAGCTGAGAGAGCATAAGAGGAATAGCAAATATAATGTAGGTGGAATAACTTTTTGTAGCAACTTTAAACTTGTTTCTATGAGCAGAGGGAGGAAGTGAGGATAACTCTGAAATAACCTTCCATTCTAGGTCTGGACAAATCAAGAGTCAAGTTCCAGATCAATTAATTGCAAAAAACATTAATCATAATTTGAGCAAGCCTTTTTCTAAAAACAGCTTAACAGCTAATGACTATATAGAACAATATCCAATAACTTTCAAAAGCTAATTAATCAGGAAGTGACAGTATTCTCTTTCAGAGAATTACAATTTATAAAGTCCTGTTTCTTATCTAGAGATGTTATAAAATGTTAAACCCATCATCTCTACCTAGCATGGCCAATCTAAGGAATTCTGAACTAACAATAGGGGTCAATTCATTGTCAGTTCCTGTCCTAATCACAGCCAAAGCCTAGATGACACATCACATGAATCTACAGTTTATGAAATAAATTTCAGTTTTAGTTCATATAAAACATTGTGTCATAAATGATTGTTTATAAGCGATAAGAGCATGAAGCCTGATCTATATGATTTGTGTTCATTTGAAATATTTGTGTCATGCTTCCCATTAAAAAACCTTGAATTTACATTACCCTCCTCACCACATGCACGCATATACACAGTACTTGGATTTACAGTAAGCGCTAGGAAAAAAACATATGCATCCCTCTTCCCAATGGGATGCTGTAATCAAGATGAGATATAAAGGAATAAAAGGGAATCTTTCGGACCTTGTTTTTTTAATGTATCATTTCCTATCATTTGTTTGCAAATTAATTAGGAAACAATGCATTTGAAGTGGAGTGTCAAAAGTGGAGTGTTTGTTGTTTTTTTTTGCAATGACTTTAAGCATTCTTTCACAATCTTGTATCCTTCCGATATGTTGGCACCAACTATCAGAATGCCAAGAGAACATGACCAAAGACTGCTAACTGGAAATTTTGAAAGAGACAATAATCTGGAAAGCAACCACAGCAAATCCATAATAATGTCTAAAGAGATATATTTTTATCACATGAACAGAGACTGCAGTATACCCTCCCATCCCAAGATAACTTTATTATGCACATAGATGCACTTTAGGGCCATTTCTTGTTGATATTCTTGATGTGGTTTGTATGATAATTTAACCAAGTGCAGCCCTGCTTGGCAAACACTGGTGCCGGTGACAGATGGCAATAATTCCAGTAATTCATAAATAGCAATAATTAGGACTATTAATAAACCACTATGTCATGGGGTTCTGTCAGGAAAGTCAGCAAAGCAGTATGACCTTTGTGATTACCAAAGGCACTTGGAAAGAGAAAATGTTTCTCATAAACCAAAACAATTATTATTTTTTGTTACAGATTTATCCCCAATGGTAGATCTTGAAACAGAATTGTTCTATGAAATAATTGTTTTATCTATGATCAGTTGAAAAGAACCATCAAAGCTTGGTTGCGTACACTACTTCACTTATTTCTGAATTATATTATTTTTTTCTTTCTACTTTCTCCTCTGCTCCAAGCACATATGCTGTCTCTGATTCTATTATGAATCCCTGAAAACATATGGAATGTAGTTATCCAGTTGCCCTCTTAGTATGATTTAATTAGGGTGTTTTTTAAAAAAGCTATAAATTAATATATATCTTCTTTTTTCTATATTTTGCTCCTAATCACTTAAGCCACTTCACATTTAATAGATATTAACAGAAAAAGATACCCAAAAAATGATTTTTAAAATTCATGAATATACAACCCTAGAGTTACCTTCAGTTTGTGTATTGGCTGTGAGAGTACTGTTTGTAATATTCCAATACTTTCCGACACTTCAGACTTCTTAGTTGTTTTGTTTAGGACAAAGTGACACATCATTTTAACTTACTAGGACAATCCTGCTAAAGCCATGAAGTACATTGTGACTATCAGTGAAGAAGGGAATGCATCAGAGGATTCTTTAGCCAACACTTTCTTAAAATTATAAATATAATAAATATACCATATAAATAAACTTGTAATTAGTCCTATTGAACTCCCAAATGAGATCTGGCACTGGTCAATGTAATCACCCCCATCACCATCATATCCCAGATCCTTGAGGATTTAATAGGTAGAGAAAATGCCAATCCAATTTAAGTATCTAGCTGTTGTGTGAACAACCATAGTATAGTTTAAATCTAATTTATCAACTGTGGCAATCTCCCATGTTGGAACTGCAGTTTTCAACACATTTTTCTTAATTTAAGTGGGGAATTCTGGAAGCGGTATATCAATCATGTCTAAATATATATAACATGCATATCTCTGACCATCATAGCACAATGCTTCCTTAAAGACAAGATTAATCACAAACATATTAGCTGGCCCACATATCAAAAGAAGAGGAAGATGTGGATTTCTTTTCCAGAGTACCCCAAGTTTAAGCTTCATAGAGACAGATTCATGTTTGAAAAAAGGAAGAATTAGTTGATCATGAAAGCTATTAAGCAGTGGAATAAATTGCCTTCTGGAGTTGTGAGTGCTTCACTGCTAAAGTGTTCAAACAAAAACTTGGGCAACAATTTGTCTAGGATGATCTGAGAATTCCTGCCCTGGGGAAGTAGTGGATTAGATCACCAAGGTGCCTTCCAGCCCTAAGATTCAAGGGAACAATAATCCAGTAACCACTTTGGAATTGGTGTGGGAAGGTAGGGGGATAGAATGAATACAAATTGTTTGCTTTAGGAAAAATAAAAATTAAAAAAAGAACCATGATCCACTTGTGCAACTTCCAGTCAAACATTGTCTCTGAGAAGGAGTTGATAACAATTCAGATTTTCCATTTACTAGAATAAAAAGAATAAAAGATAGTGCCACTGCTTTCTAATTAGGAAACTGACCATGTAATTGATCCAGACTGGACAAGTCCATAATGCCTTCATCTCTAAACAATAATCTCTGGACAATTCTGAATGATCCTATTATAGTTTGTTGCATATTTCCTTTCCTCTTCTTACTACTCTATTGGTATTCATCAGTCATCTTCTTTGTAAAAATCAATGATCACATAGCAGCTGGTTTCTAGTGAATGCCATGAGGTGTATCACATAGCACAACTCAGATGGTGGAGATATCATGGAGACTGGATGTGCTGCTGTAACTAAGTGTAAACACTATATTCCAAGAAGTACTTAGTTCAAATCTCATTTCAGGCTAAATCCAAATCTTTGGCAGCGGTCACTGCATTCATTGTTAACAATAATAGCAACAGCAAATGATAGCCTTATTTATCACAGATTGAAAATATGTGTTTGAATACATTGTTAAACAGATCATTATTAATATAATAGGAGTGGCAATATTTATTTGAGTACCCAAATTAAGAGAAGCATAATGCATTTTCAGGAAAGAAACTCTCAGTGAACTTGTTAACTTTCCACCACATTCCTGAAAAATCAGATTGGGAAAAACTTGTGATATTCTCAATTTGCAGAAAGGTAATAACCTGTTCAAGGTCATTCAGGAAATGAATTTAAGAAAATATTTTCTAAAATGTATATATGGTTGTATTTAAAATGCATACATCATCTCTTTCAAATGAATAAAATAAAAGTAAAGTACAGGATCTAATTCTAGGGGAAAATGGATAAAGCATAAATTTGATTTCTGATACTAACACTGGAGGCCATCGTGAAAACTTCTTAGGTACTTAGGAGCTGAGGGTTTGGCTAGACAAGGAAACAACAGCCAACTGCCGGCCATCAACACCACCAATCAGCCAATAAGAAGGCATCACATAAATATGACTCATAGAATACCCCAAAGCACATATTCCAGTAGAGAGAAGTTCCCTGAAGATGGGATTCAGTAAAAGTCCAAAAGCTCGGAAGAGTAAACCTCTGGTCATGGTGACTGACCCAGATTGGATCTTGCAATAGTGGAAAGTTTTCAAAGGCTAGAATATCAATAACTAAATAGGGGAGATTCTGGTTATGATTACCAGATTTGCATAAAAAATCCTTCCAAACTAAAACTGGAAAAGAAATATTAAATTGGAATTTGCATTTTTTTTTTTAACAACCATGCACTGTATTCCAGAAGAAAATTGAATTTGTCCCTTTTGCTGAAATTTAGTTCTGGCCATTTTAGATGTATAAGAAGCTTTTAAGGGAGGCTATTAGTTTGAGGTGGTCACTTAATTTTTAACATATTAGTGGTCTGTTTGGAGGGTTGTGGGGTATGGTTGACCCTGAGCCATTCTGCCATCAGTTATTTTCTGTTATGTAAACAATAAGAATAAAACCAGTTTGAACTTATTTGCTGTCAATTTCTATTGGGAAGTTTACCTATTAATTTTTCTCTGGGTTTTGTGTACAGTGCACAGATCAGTGTATAGGGTCAGGATTTTATCTGGACCTTGGAAAAGGAGGAAATCGTGTTTGTCCAAGTTCTATTCTGAATTTAAGACCTGTTCTGAATTCAGAAAAGTAGATATTTCCTTAGTATCAACCTTGGCGCAATTCAGCCTTCTATTCTGCCTCATCTCAAACTTAACTTGTTTCTTGACAGGGCATGGAAATCTAGAATCAGATTTGCCTTGGAAATGGAATGTGATCAGTTGGTGATCATTATTCACATGGGCTTTAATGTCTGGAAACAGCCGAGTCTTGTTTATATATATACGCGGGTACTTACATGTGTGCTGTTTAGCTTCCTTCGGGTATTATCCCACGTCATTGTAGTGTTGTTAAAGTTGCAACGTTTCAGGCGCAGAATCTCATCTTGCCACGGATCAACGGCTTCTGTAACCACATCCATACAAAGCTGATGATCGGCGGTAAAGTGAGATCTGGCTGAAAACGTTGCTACAGCAAAAAAACAACTTTAACACTACAATGACGTGGGATAAATACCCGAAGGAAGCTAAACAGCACACACACACACACACACACACACACACATATTATATATTTGTTTTTTAATTATATAAAATATATTTTGTAAAATTCAGCTTCCTTTGGGTATGATCCCACATCATTGTAGTGCTTTAAAGTTGTAGCACGTTTCAGCAGATCTCATCTGCATCATCAGGCCATCATCTGTACTGGAGTTTGTTGTGGGTCAGGCTATCACAGCCGTTGGTTTTAAATTTGAGGCTAGCCTATTGCTATGCCAGGATGTTTTTTTCTACATCCTGATTGTTGGGAGTCTTGGTCTGTGTTTATTGGACTTGGAGTTTGTTTTGATTGGTGTTTCTGGCTTCTTCTGTCTGTTTTGTGGCTTTGATTGGCTGGCAACACTGTGTTTTCTGTATTGGAGGCTTTCAGTGCAGCTTGGCTTCGGCGTGAAAGGAACGGCCTATTATCTATTCAGAAGCTAGGTTTCATCTGAGTGCCTGGTTGGGGTGTTGTTTGAGCTGGAGATATCAGAGGGAGTCTGTGCCCAGGTGTTTGTCTTGCTTTTGGTGTGGAAATCTTTCTATTTGAGAGTGCAAGGCTTCCAAATGATTGACAGTCTGTGGAATCATCTCTTCTATTCATGCTTTCAGGTCTTTTTTCAATCTCTATGGCTTCTCTGATGATTCTGTCGCTGCGGTTTTCTATAGTGGCTAGGGTTTTGGTGCCATTGAAGTTGATGCTGTGCCTTGGCTTCATGTGTTGGACTAGGAGGAGGTGTGTTCCAGCTTTTTAACTGCATTTTCTGTGTTCATTCCAGGTGGGTACTTATTCTCTCTATTGGTCTGTCCAATGTATGTGGCCGGGCATTGATGCACAGGGAACTTCATATATGCCTTTGGTTTTCCAGGTCAATTTTGTCTTTGGGGTTTTTAAAGGATGGCTGCTATTTTTTTGGTCTGTTTTTGAAGGCAGTCTTGATGTGATGCCTCCTCTGATTATTCTGTGTTGAATGTGTTCGGTTTTATAGAATAATCTATATACAGAAATCACAGAATAATCAGAGAAGCCATAGAGATAGAAAAACGCCCACACAGGCATGAATAAATGAGATGATACCTCCCGCCTACCAACCATTTGGAAAACCTGCCCTCATTAAATAAATGAGTACCTAACATGAAGAATGACACCAGACCCACACCCACGAGCAACCAACAAGATGCTACCACACATTTCCATGTAGAAAAAACGACTCACACCCACACAAGAAGATAGACACGACCACGAACCAGGAAGCCATACCGCAGCTGCCACCACTACCAGCTTCAAACCTCTCTGACCCATACAAGAAGCGAACCGACCACCCACCATGAAGATGTGGCACGACACGAAGCCAAACAACAGGATCACAGCCTCACCAGCTCAAATCCCCCAGCAACTCAGACTAACCTTGAGCACAACCACAGCCCCCACCTAAACAGAACACCACTCCCAGCCAATCAGAACACAGCCCAACCCCCCCAATCAGAACACAGCCAAATCCCCACCCAATCAAGTCACACCCCCACTATCAATTAAAAGGAAGAAGCAGCTGCAAGCTCACATTACTCTGAGAAGCCAGAGCCAAAGAAACAAGCCTGAAGATGATGAATGAGACTTCATCTAAACGTTGCCTAGATACTTCCAATTTTACACGGGAAGAAAACCCGAAATAACCAACAGACCGCGAAAACCTCAGAAAACATATATATATGTTTTCGCGGGTATTACACGTGTGCTGTTCAGCTTCCTTCGGGTATGATTCACGTCATGAGTGCTTTAAAATTGTAACGCAACGTTTCAGCAGAATCTCATCTGCCATCATCAGGCTTCTGTATTGAGAAGTTTTAAATTTGAGGCTAGCCTACTACTGTGCCAGAATGGTTTTTTCTTCATCTTGATTGGTTAAGAGTCTTGGTCTGTGTTTATTGTTCTTGGCTTTGATTGGCTGGCAACATTGTGTTCCTGTATTGGAGGCTTCAATGACGTAGGATATTGGAGGCACTACAATGACATGGGATAATACCCAAAGGAAGCTGAACAGCGCGCACACACACACGCACACACACACACACACACAAAGTTTTCACTGGTACTGACATGTGTGCTGTTCAGCTTCCTTCGGGTGTTATCCCACGTCATTGGAGTTGTGTTTTTAAAGTTGTAGCAACGTTTCAGCAGAATCTCATCTGCCATCACCAGGCTTCTGTACTGAGTTTGTATGTGGGTCAGGCTATCACAGCCGTTAGTTTTAAATTTGGGGCTAGCCTACTGCTGTGCCAGGATAGTTTTTTCTACATCCTGATTGGTTGGGAGTCTTGGTCTGTGTTTATTGGTCTTGGAGTTTGCTGTGTTCTGCTTGGTTGGTGNGATTCTGTGGCTGGGGTTTTCTATAGTGGCTAGGGTTTTGGTGCCATTGAAGTTGATGTTATGACCTGTGGCTTTCCAACACACACACACACACACCACACACAAGCAATTTGAAACACTCCTAATTTCATGAATGGTATGTAGAAGGATATATAAAACCAGGTGTATAAAATCATGGAAGGACATCAACTGTTACTCTGTTCTTCCAGCCAGCAATTTTTTAGTCAGTAGTTGGATAGAGCACTTGTGTTTAATATTAGTGAGGATGATTGAGATCATTCAACAGGAATGACATTCAAAATTCCTTCAGTGTTGAAAAAAATGCACTGGTTGAAATTTGTCTACCATCACTCTTGCTATTGTATAAGCTGCGGTGGTTTTGAAGTAAAGCAGCAATTTGGGTGATGCACTTTTGCAGGTTGGCAATTCAGAATAAAAGATAGTTTACCTCGAGATTATGATGATTTTTTTCCTCAGGTTCTCTCCTTAGCACATTTTGAATTTCTTTGTGAACTCTAACCCTAAGTGATGATTTGGGGCTTGTATATATTTTTAGATGTGATAAGCTAAGGGTGACCATGGATGGAGTAGAACTCTGTGCTACTCTATCCACAGTTAGTAACTCTCCAAGATTTGGGCTACATCTTGCTTCCTCTCCTAATCTCTATTTTATTTCCATTACTTACATTTTTTGTATAGTGTAACATTTTATCCAAGAGCATATGTGAGAAACTACACCCAAGGGCTCTTTGTTGTTCTTTTCCATGTCTATATTCCATGTTGAAATAGGGAATGCATCAGAGATTGTTTTTCAAAGTAGGCAGTATTTTCTTGGAAATTGGGGTGACCAGCTCTATTAGAGGTTTAATAGCTGGACATGTTGTTGCTAATAATTCCCTAAGATTGTCTATCTTTTTATAATATACACTTGTCCAGTATCTCACGAGGCCCTGAAAGAATTAATCAAGTTTGTCTTCAACAGTTCTTCAGAAAATTGATTTGCTGTGGGAGGTACAGATTATTTATTTAAGCTGTCTCTTCTCAAGGACAGTGGTGGCAAATGTCCTTGGAATTACCTGTTTTTATGTTGCTACAATTAAGCTTTGAAGTAAAGGAATGCCAAGATGACTTATTAATGAATGAACTCCCTCTGTGTGAAATACATGCAATGCAGGAATGTGAACATATCAAACTTGCTTAAAAAAGATTTCATTCTAAACAACAGGATAGAAATAGTGGGGTGTTTAAATGATAGAAGGATTCATTTAGAGTCTCTCCTGGATGGGAGTCATTCAATCTTTTACAAATCAATCAACCACCTTTCAGTGTAAAGGTTGACTCTGGAAGAAAATGGCTGCATTTCTGGATCTCCTTTTTCCTCTCCTTATTGTCTTATTTTGGATTTGTAGAGTAATCAGATTTGACTGTAAATAACAGTTATGATTTGCTTGCCTTTCATCTAATTTTTCTAAGCAGGGTGGAACTTGCTTTGCATGCTCCTCTTAGCTTATTCCTCACTCTCTTTTAGATTCTAAATTAGGATCCATCTTATCTGCTTTTAAGTCACATGAGCTTGTTTTTAATTGATTCAGCAGTAGTATTTGGATGATTAGTTAAACTGAATAAGTCTCTTTTAGAGTGTCCACTTTGTTGTTAACTACAGTCAGAAGCTCAAAAATTGATAATATTGTTTGGGTCATCAGTAGGCATTGTCTAGTTATAAAGCCAGTAATATTTCTTTATTTTAAAAAATCTTCATCCCCTTGTTGCATAAACCTTGCTGCAGATGGACAAATGGCTGCAATCTGAGAAAGGGAAGCTCCCTCAGGCATAGGGCAGAAAGATCTAAAAGTTTGTATCTCTACTTGTAGATCCAGTTCCAGAGAATTGTATCTATTTCAGGGATAGGAGGAAAAATAAGAGAGAATTGGTTATTTATGACAAGTGGCTATTTATTTTTTAGGTCTTTATTAACTTTGAACTGTTTAATAGTCTTGAATGAAGTCGAAGAAACAGAATGTGAATATTGTCTATTCTAATATTTCTCATGGCAGAAATAATAAAAAATATCAGACTCCAGTAAAAACAGTAAAACTTACAGGTCTTCAGTAAAAGAATAAAATAGATATAAATAAAATAAATTGGAATTTAAAATTAAGAAGTAGCTTTATAGGGAACTCTTAAAAATAAATGTCACCTCTGTGGTATATTTCTGGGCTTCCCATTTAACTACTAATTTGAAAAAGGCTCACAATTTTCCTGTCATGCTGCTTCAGGAAGTTAGAAGTGACCTTGGTGGAGTTAATCAAACTGGATAGCATGAGCAATGAAATAATTACTGGATAATTCTTATGCCTGCTTTCTCAGAAGTGCAGGTAGTCCTTAGGTTATATCCACTTGTTCAGCAACCTTCAAAGTTATGATATCACTGAAAAAATGGACTTACAAACCCACCCACCCCCATGAATTGCAAAACTATGTTGCTGAAATTTTCTTCTTGGAAAATATGTGGTAGATTCAAACAAAAGTTTGTATGTGGGCAACAAATCTGTGCCTTAGAACAGAGGTCTCCAACCTGGGCAACTTTAAGCCTGGAGGATTTCAACTCCCAGAATTCCCCAGGACATATCTGTTGCCCACATACTAACTTTTGTTTGAATCTACCACGTATTTTCCTTATAAAGACCTTGGCTACAATCAATTAAGTTATCTGAACTTATTGAATCAATGGCAATTTAGAATTACCTTTCCTGTTGCAACTCTACAAGTCAAATAATGTGGTTTGATAGGCTGTTCAACCTCCCTATTGGGTTAGCTATATTGCTCCTTTTATTGCGTTGTCAATTAGCTTCAGAAATCCATTAAAATAAATTTCTCTGCATGGGAAGGATAGGAACACAGTTACATTTTCAAAAGGCAGCCATGTTTCCCAAATACAGATTCCTGGATATTCCAGCCTAACTGCTCATGTAACTCCCATTATCTAATCGGTTTAGTTGTGTATTAGTGATCTAATCATCCAGAGGACAATTTGAAAGAAATAAGTCAGCATATCCTGCTGGGAAGCTGCTTGATAATTATGGTTTCTCATCTCATATAAGAATGATAAGCTATCATCTATATACATTTATCCCTTTGCCTTGGGATTAAAAGAAGAAAATAACTACAGTACTGTTTTCCGATGGATTCCATCACTCTCCAATGGGTTGCCTGAACAATAGTGCTGGACTTCAGATTTCAGAAATAAGGAAATGATACTTCTTTATTCCTCATTCCTATGAGGAATTCTGGATTCAGCCAACTTTCTTGTCCAATATGAATGTCAGAACTTAAGACAATCTTCCCCCCTTTCCCCCCTTCTTATCTATTTCTTTTGTATCATTTTCCTAATGAACATTTGCGAACTTTAAACAGCTACAATCAAAATATTGCTTTAAAAGATATTTGTAATAATTGATGCAATAATTGTTTGACTGACTGCACTGTCAAGGGCATGTATGGAACCACAGAACTTAAGATTGCCAAAGTATTTTTAAAAAAAGAACTCCCATGTATATATACTAAAAATCATGGAAAACATTTTATTTATTTTGTTTAGCAACTTATTTCCATGCTTTGGGGTATATACGTGTACAGAAGAGCCATTCAGTTGAAACTTATGTGGAATTACATCCCAACTCCTTTTCTACATTTAGGCAACACTTAAATTCAACAGAGCCAATTTTGTTTTGTGGTTAAGATTAAGGACCAGACTAGAAACCAGGAGACTGTGAGTTCTAGTCCAACTTTCGGCATGAAAGTTGCCTGGGAAGCCAGTCACATACCCTTAGTCCAACCTACCTCAAAAGGCTGCTGTTGTGGGAAAATTGGAGAGGAAGGGATATTAGGTATTCCCAGCCTTGAGTTATTTATAAAAAAATAAAATAAAGTGATTATATGAGATGGCACAGGTGGTCCTTCATTTAAAGTTACAATAGCACTGAAAAAAGTGACTTGTCACTGCTTTTTCTACTTACCATTGCAGCATCCCCATGGTCACATGATCAAAAATGGACACTTGCAACTGACTCATGTTTATGACATTTGCAGTGTCCTGGGGTCATGTAATCACCTTTTGCGACCTTTTGACAAAGTCAGTGGAGAAGCCAGATTCATTTAACAACCATGTTACTAACTTAAAAACTGCAGCAATTCACTTAACACCTGTGGTAAGGAAAGTCATAAAATGGAGAAAAATTCACTTAACTTTCTCACTGAGCAACATAAATTTTGGGCTCAATTGTGGTCACAGGTCGAGGACTACTTATATATAAATAAAAAAATAAAAGTACAGGCAGATTTTAAAGATACAGGCAATAACAATAAAACCTATTTCTAGCAGAAGTCTATATTGTACTTTATATGTAAATAATTTCATTTCATTCATTTCCCGATAGTCTGTTGATTTTATACACATTATCTCTGAGGCAATGTCTTTCTTCTGCAACCTGCCAGTTTAAGCATTTGACATTGACAAGCCAGGCCACAAATCTATTGAAATCTGGTTGCAAATTTACAAAGCAAAAGATTGAAATGGTATGCATGAACCGTGTTAACATTTAGTCAGATATGGATACTATGTGGCCATCCAGATATTCTGAAATTCTCACATCAATCAACTCCGGCTATATAGCAGAATGGCCAAGAATGACATAGGAGCTGCAATCTATCTTCCTCATCACCATCACTTGATTGTGATTTAAACCAGTAGTGGGATTCAAATTTTTTTATAACCGGTTCCGTGGGCATGGCTTGGTGGACGCGGCAAGGGAAGGATATTGCAAAATGTCCAGTCAGAGGTGGTATTTGCTGGTTCTCCGAACTACTCAAAATTTCTGCTACCGGTTCTCCAGAACTGGTCAGAACCTGCTGAATACCAACTCTGATTGGGGGACACTTAATGCTGCAATTGCCATCTGAACTGCCCAAAAGCCCATCCCTGGCATTGTGCTTGCGATGTGATATGTAAAAACAACTAAGATTGAACAACACATCCCAAGTTAAATGCTACTCAATATAGCAATAGCACTTAGACTTATATACTGCTTTCTAGTGCTTTACAGCCCTCTCTCAGCAGTTTACAGAGTCAGCATATAGCCCCCAACAATCCGGGTCCTCATTTTACCTACCTCGGAATGATGGAATATGCAGTGGCATAATTGAATAACTGCATTTCTAATATGCATACTTACTAATAAATCATATGGTGCCTTAGTTCTGGCAGTCAGGCTTTTAATCTCAGATATTTGGAGAAAAATGTAGTTATTGTCATGGAAAGAGGGGTGCACTGATGATGTATTCATACACCAGAGCGTGAACCAGTTCCAGGCAGCAGTTTCACAGGGCAGCTGCAGCAACAACTTTACATTCTCTGAATCTCCATAGAATTTTCCTAGTTGGAGGAGAAGACAACTCAGTTGGTCAAGGAGGCAGTTTTCCAATATCCTGAAAGTGGCTCATTTAACCAGTTACAATTATTTATTTTCCTCAGGAGAAATGCTTGTGGGACTTCTCCCAGGCCGAAATAAACTGACCAGCGTCCGGTACAATCCAGGCTACAAAATGTCTTGGCCTGCCGCCGGCTGTCCCATACCGCACACAGAGCTTTGCTCTTACCCCAAGCAGGGAGGCAAACGAAGAGCAGGTGGTCAAAAGTCGAGGCCTTACGGGCCTTTAGGATTTGAACAAAAACAAAAACGGGCTCTCCCGCCGGACCTTGGGCGAGGCGGGCTGTTGCATGTGCTGGATGTGAGGAATATGCCAAACCAAAAGCAAGCGGGTGAGGGAGGGAGCAGGCGGGCGGAGCGCGCGGTGTCTTCGCACTACCGCAGAGGGAGGGAAGAAGGAGGGAACGAGAGAGCCCGCCGCGTCTTTCGGCTGGATGGGAGCTTTGCGAGGCGCCCAAGTTCTGCAGCGGTGAGGAAAAGAGGCAGTGCCCGACCGCTTCCCCTCGCTCGGTAAGAGACTGCAGCAGCGCGTAGCGCGCCTCGGGATGGCGACCCCGCGGAAAGTAGGGAATTCCCCCCACACACACACACACCGCCGCCGGTGCGCCTCACGCTGCCCGCCTCCTGCTAACCAGCTGGGGAAACTCCCGCCGGTGAGGTGATTAACTAAACGGCGCGGTTTAACGGGGGGGCGCGACTCGCCCGCCAGGAAGGCAGAAAGGGGCCGGCCTTGGCTCGGCGTCCCCGCGTGTGCGGCAGGCTCTGCGGCGAAAGTTTGCAGGAGGCGACAGAGGGCGGCCCGCGCTGCGGAAGCCCAAGATGGCACAAAGCGCAGATCCCGGCGAGGCTCGGAGGTGTTGCTGGTCTCCAAAAGTGATGGGGCTCAAAGACACTATATGGTGAAAAAGAAGCTTGCCTCGGAGCAGATACAGATTTGTCTCCAGGCGAGGGATATCTGGAGTGAGGGACCAAGCAGGCTTTCCTTTCCTGGCTTCAGTAAAACAACGGAAGCTTTGCAGACCGAGGGAGGATCTCAAAGCGCAAATATAAAGATAGAAAGCGGTAGAACTTGACTGGGGGGGGGGGCGTGGAGGAGGAAGAAACGGGGACCAAACCAAGAAGCAAGTTGGTTTCATGATTACATTTTTTTTCCCCCAAAAGCCAGGGATTTCTTTCTAAAAGAGATAAGGAGATGCTCTGCAAATATTTATAGCAGCTGAATGGCTGCAACATATGGAAAGAAAGGAGATTTGATACCCTGCTGGTGTTACAAATGTTGAACCTCGAGCAAACCAAGCAGCCATTTTCCCGGGAATTCCTGGAAAGAGGGGGTGGGGGAGTGGGAGAGAGAGAGAAAAAGAGATCACTCAGAGAAAAGTGCCCTGCTTCGAGAAAGCTAAATGGGAATCTTAGGAGCCTTCCGATGATAGCACAGGGGCACTGTGGTCCCCGAAGTCCTTATTGCAGTTCTTTTTTTTTTTCTTTTCAAATAATTTGGAGTTCTCTTCAAACAGGCAGATAATTCTAATATGATTTATTTCTGTGAGACAACTTTCTAGATTTAGGAGAGAGAAGAATTTTATTTTACTGATATGAGCTTGGATCCAGGGACCTTGCTATCATCGTCTGCCCTTCCCCGGTGGAGGATAAGGAATGACCTGACTCTTGCTATAAAGAGGAAACAACAGTCCTGTTATAATAGCTGGAAGAGAGTTCTGGGCAGGGTAATGTGAAATGTGGATGAACATTTTAAGAGAGAGGGAGGGAGGGAGGAAGGAAGAGGCGGGGGGAAGAGAAAGAACGAAAGAGAGAAGGGAGAGGAGGGAGGAAGAGAGAGAGAGAGAAAGAGATTGAAAGAAATTTCTCCAAAAGATTAAATTTCTGCAGAAGCCAGTATCAATTTTATTTTGTGTTTGTAAAAAAAATGACTAAAAAATATTCAGATCTCGGAGACTCTCTGGACCCTGTAGTTTTCTTGGCAAGGTTTTTCAGAAGTGAGTTGCCTTTGCTTGCTTCCTATGGCTGAGAGAAATTAACAGTTCAAAGGCCACCCTGCTGGCTTTGTACATAAGGCAGGACTATAACTCACAGTCTCTTGGTTTCTAGCCTAATGCCTTAGCCACTACATCAAATTTATCCTCAAAAAATGTGTCCTCTCCCTTTCAAAAGGATTGTGAACATGCCCACAGTATAGAAATAGAATACTATTAAGAGCAAAGTAAAGCCATCTTCAAATAAACCTCAGCACCTATTGGCTACATCCACATGTCCATATTCTTTTCTTGGTAGCAGTACAAATAGGATTCACCATTGCCGCCTTCTTTCCAGGTCGATTCCCAACCAAACATTAACCAGAGATTACTCTACTTAGCTTTCTTGATTGGGCAAAGCAATGATATATGTGTGTATAAAAATATTACAATAACTCCGTAAGAGATTCTCAATGAATGCCAGTATGCTCAAGTGACAGTTTCAGATCTGAGGCAACCTTGAAATATCTGTGTGACCACTGTTTTTCTGCTTACTACTGTTCCCTCATGGATACATTTGTGATGGCTGCTGGAGCCTGACAACTGATCTGTAACATTATGAAAATATTCTTCTCATCCTTCCTATTACCTTTCTCCTCCCACTTATGACTATAACCCTTGTTGCTTTTTCTTTATGATTTATATTGTTTTATTTAGTTTCTTAGTATGATTTGATTGCTTATTTTGTATCCTATGACTTTCACTAAGAATTGTATCTAATGATTCTTGATGAATGTATTTTTTACACTGAGGGCATGCACTGAAGACAAATTCCTTGTGTGTCCAATCACACTTGGCCAATAAAGAATTCAATTCAGTCCAGTTCTATTCTATTCTATTCTATTCTATTCTAAAAGTTGGTCAAATCATGAGTATCATCACACTTTGGGGGAGAGATGATGTATGAAGTAGAATAAAGTTTTATAGTGATACATGATAAGTTTGAAAGTGGATTGTATGTTACAAGGTGATTTCTGGGTCGACAGATAGTTGTTTGAGATTATAATTCATGCTGCTGAACCATGTTTCTTTGGTTTATAAGGATATAGATTCATACTAAATGTCCTGTTTTAGCAATGATGAAGTAAAGATGAAGCTACCGGTACTAAATCATCAAATCATATTTTGGCATTACCTCTTTGAAAAAAAAAAGTCCAAGAGGTTTAGCTGTTATAGAAAATAGCTTTTTTTTCTGATTAGAAGCTCGTAGTTTTGTGCTTTCCATGTATGAATCTTTTGCATAAAAATATATTTCGCCACTGCTCTTTGCACCAGAGAAGACATCTTCAATACTGTTTTCACTCCAGTGCGTTTAAAATGATATGTAAATGTTAACCACCTACATTTGCAAATAATTCTTGTAAGCTAACTATTAAGACCAATACATTCTCCCAAATTTGCAGGGCTTTGTAAAGTATGGGCTTTGTAACTGATACGAGATTACGTGCCACATTGATAAATCTTTATCTAAAAGTTACTGAAAGTATTGGATTTAAAATGAAGGATCAGAGCTAGCCAGGCCACATATTCATGGTTTATATTTACAGATAGCCTGACTAGCTGGAAACAGCCTGGAAATAATATAAAATCAAAAGTAGGATTATGTTATTTCCAGCACAGTAATATGTTGAGATTAGTATTCTTAAACCCCTGATTCTTATATTTTAAGCTTAAGAGCCTAACAGACTTAAACATGAAATAATTATGAAGAATCTTGCTTAGAGATGACTAGAAAATTTATAATTCTAGATTTATGTTTATATGATGTACTATATTAATATTACTAGTATACTAATATACTAGATATATAATAATAACAGAATAACAAAATTGGAAGGCCCTTGGAGGTCTTCTAGTCCAACCCCCTGATCAAGCAAAGTCCCTGTGCTGTCCAGACAGTTTATAGGTAATGGGAATTGAGATAGTTAGTTAGGAATTGACAGCTGTCCCCTTAAGGGAATGCATCATGGTAAATGTAGTTAAGGCATCCTGAGAAATGTAGTCCATGTCATGTCACATCTGTAATCCTGATTGGTCACTCAGTTGACCCTTGGTGGGTTGAGGGAGGTTCCTTCACTTTTGCCTGGCCCCCAACAGTGTGCTGGTGCCTCACCCCCTTGATCCTTCATTATGGGGATGAAACAAGCACTATCCTTTTACACTATGCATTCAGCTATGCTATGAGCATCAAACTCATGGCATCACAGCATCATATGACATTTCACAATGTTTTTCCCCTTCATGGAGCTGGGATGGGCGTGGCCTGCATATGATGCATTGGGCTGGCAGCCTGCTAGTTTGATACCCATGCCCTATACCATTCCAGACAAATGGCTGTCCAGTCTCTTCTTAAAAGCTTCCCATTTCTGAAGGCAAGCCATTCCACTGGTTAATTGTTTTCACTGTTAGGAAATAGTTCTGTTTTATATCTGCAGAATAAGCCTAAAATAAGAACTGAAGTAAAGAGTTAAAGGAATGTGAGTTTGACATAAGTATAGCAGAAAAATCTTGTGGTGTTTTTTTTAAAAATTGACCTTGTGGTTCATTTGCTGAATGACCTTGACTCGTCATTTATGCTTTATATTCTGTGCAGAATGAGGCTATCACAATTGCCTCCTAGTCTGATTTTCCCTCAATGGTTTGTGCTATAGCTCCTATTACATCTTGTCAATGTTCATGCTGGTTTTGGCCCATGGAATTCTCCAGTAAAAAGGCCCAATCTTAGGAACATCTGCCTGCTGCCTTTGTTGCAGAAGATTCAGAATTAGAAATGATCAAATATTGTTGGATAGAAAGAAATTTAAACACCAGCAATTAAAAACACCAGCTGTATTGGGTATCTTTTGATATTAGATACACAGAAAACAGAGCAGTTTTCAGGAATGCTAAATTAAAGCCAGGCATGCAGCTAGTTGAAGCATCTGTGATTTCTGCATTTATTAATGAGGATGAGATTAATTGTGTTTCTTAATAGAACAGGATCTCACTACTGAAAGGACCCATCTTTGTTTTTTCTTTCTTTCTACTTGTTATATTTCTTTCTAAAACAGAAAAAAAACCACCAAGACACTGTCCCTGAATCTAGTTTTTAAAAAACCCTTCCTGTTTCCTTTAGGACGTGGTGAAGGAGAAGTTAAATATACCATGAACCTGCAAGTAAATTATTTGTGATTTTCTTTATGTTTGTATAAGTAAAGAAGGAGGATACTCAAAACTTGGCTTGTTTGGAAAAAAAGAAATATATTTCAATAAACAACAACAAAGAGAGGATCATGGTTCTCTTAATTAACCTTGTCTCCTATCTGGCTTAAGCCCCTGTCACACTGCACCAACAGATGGAAAGAGGATGTAAAACGGAGAAAAACACTTGCCATCCGATTGGTTAACGTGATGCTTCCCTTTCGTACTCACTGCTCCGTTTTGCTTCCTCTCTATCCGTCCAGCATCCGTCTATTGACATTTCATCCGCTCAGAAGGTTTTGAGCTGCTCAAAACTTTTGAGCGGAAAATGTATCAAACGCGTCCGTTCTTGCATCTCTAGGCATACGGGGCATCCGTTCTGCATCCGTTACTCATCTGCTATTTTCCGCTAGGATCCGCTGCGCATCCGCGCAACTCGCATCCGTTCCAGCAGTAAACGGATACAGGGAGGAAGCGAATGGATGCGCAGTGTTAGTAGCAGGGACGGAGAAAGGATGAAAGCGGATGCAGCACGCAAAGAAAGCATTTTAAAACGGAAAAAACGTTCGCAGAGGGGACCTATCTCGGATATTAAGGATGTCTAGATGGATGCCTAGAGGATGCCTAGAGGATGCAAAGGACACATAGTGGAAAACCTTATATTGCCTATAAAAAGGGAGCAACTCACCTGGATCTCACTTTCAGACCAGCAGCCCAGCTGTGCAGACCTCTGCAGTCTTCATCTGCCTCTTGCTCTTCCACAGCATCCAGTCATGTCCACCATGGATCGTAACAAACTCCTTTGGTAGCCACCATCGTTCTGCCAATTAGTGCGAAGCCATCTACAGGCTCTGTGAACTCTACTACGGGAAAAAAGGAGGCAGCCAAGAAGCGTCTGGGTCGAAGATGGATCGGAGAAGAGCAGAGTACGAACTGTACAACAAGCTGATGGTGGAGCTCAGGAACGAAGACACTCGTGCATTCCAGAACTTCATGAGGATGCCTCCAGCCATGTTTAACGAAGTTGTGGAGACAGCTGAAGACCCAGGTTGACCAAGCAGAGCACCAAATTCCGCCACAGCCTGTACCCTGGCTCAAGGTGGCACTGACTCTGCGCCACCTGGCCTCATGGGACCACCTACAGGAGCATGCAGTACGGCTGGAGGAGTGCCACACAACACCATCAGCATTGTTGGCTCAGAGAAGTGTGCTGCAGCCATCATCAAGAATACGTGGAGGAGCTTCCTCCAGTGCCCCTCCACTGAAGAAGGATGAAGAAAGTTGCAGAGCAGTGGTATCAGAGGTGGAACTTCCCCCACACCGTTGGAGCCATAGATGGGAAGCACGTGGCCCTTGCAAAGCTCCAGCCAAGTCGGGGTCCACTTATTTCAACTACAGGGGCTTCTTCAGCATCATGCCTCGCCATGGTCAATGCTGACTACAAGTTCATGTACATCGATGCTTCAGGCAACGGCTCATCTTCAGCATGCCCAGTATACAACACCAGTCACCTCAAGGAGGGGCTGGAACGCAACCTCATCATGGGCTTCCCAGATCCAGACCCCCTGCCCAACGACACGCAAGATGTGCCCTACTTCATCATGGGGATGATGCCTTCTCCCTCAGAACCTACCTCATGAAGCCCTACACTTCCATACTCCTCACCTGCGAAGAGAGCATCTTCAACTACAGGCTGTCCAGGGCAAGGCGGGTGGTGGAGAACGCCTTTGGGCATCCTGGCCAACAGGTTCCAGCTACTTTCTCACCACCATGCAAACATCGCCTACAGACCGTGAGGAGATCGTGGAAGCTTGCTGCATCCTGCACCATCTCATGCGCACCCGCTACCCAGTCTTGCAGAACAGGCTCGTGACCTCCAACAAGGCAATGGGGACATGGGCCTGGTGAATGGAGCAAGGGCGAAGCCTGATAGACACTGAGGATGTGCAAGGCCCCAACAGAGCCTCACCATGAAGGGAAGAAGCAGCACAACCTCCTGAAACACTGTGCAACTCCCCAGCTGGAGCAGTTAGAGTGGCCAGACAGGAATGATAGATGATTAATGGGATGCTTCCTTCAGCCTGTCTCATCACACGGATGAGATTGGGCCATGTATGTTGGGTGGGCCTACAATGAAACAGGCATTTAATAAAGAGTTGTGTTTATGTTAACAGGTGTGGATCAATGATTACATTAGTATTGATAATGAAGGGCCATAGGTGTGGCACCTGGGAGGGTGGACCATTACAGTCCCACTATGCTTGCACTGGAGGTTTATCTATCCCCACAGCTATCTCAACCCATCCCACAGCTATCTTAACCCATCCAAAAGGTATCCCTGCCCATCCCACAGCTATTACCCAATCCCAAAGGTATCCCTGCCCACCCCACTGCTATCCTTACCCATCCCAAAGGTATCCCTGCCCACCCCACTGCTGTCCTTACCCATCCAAAGGTATCCCTGCCATCCCATTGCTATCCTTACCCATCCCACAAGCATGCAAAGGCTTAAACCATTTCCTAAAAGTTTCCACCAAGACTTTATTAAAAAAAATAAATGAAGCAAGTGTGTGAAGCAAAGATAAACTTTATTAATAACAAAGCTGTAAAAAAGAAAAATGACCCAAGTCAAGTGTCCAAATAAAGTCTACAGGTAGCCACCCAGTCTCTGGCACTCTTCTTGGTCACTCGGAGGTGTGCCCAGTCTCAGGGGTGAAGGGCCAGGTGCTGTGGAGGTTGCTGGTGCTTGGAGTGCTGGTCTGAAGCCCCCACTGGGGTGGCTGGCCCCGAAGAGGACAACAGGTGACGGTGTGTTGAGGAAGCCTCGGACAGCTGGCTTTAGCCCCGTGGTTGAGAGCTCCTTCCTCCATGCCATGGGGTGTCAGCCCAGTACCGAGGACAGAAGTACTGAGGCCGCGGCTTGGCTGTGGGTGGAGGAAGGAGCATTGTAGTGGGCTGTCTGGTCTGCAGCTTGGTGAGGACTGGTGTGGGTGGGCATCGGCATCGGTGGCATCAGTGTCGTGGGTGGCATCGGTGGCATCAGTGGAACCGGTGGCAACGGTTGTCGTCCGATGACTCTGTGCCTGGACTGGGAAGCGGCTGCTGCCTGTGCTGCTGGACTTCCTGGTAGCCATAGCCCTGGTAGGTGAGGGCCTGTGGAAAGCCTTGGAATGGAGGGACATCACCTGGGGATGGAGGAGCAGACCTGGACTGGGTGGGAGCAGGTTCCTCTGGTTCTGGAGGGTTGTGAAGCAGCTCGGTGATCCGGCTTCTTCACCACCTGTACTGGGGTTCTGCCATGTCCGTGAGGGTCTGGTTGACATAGGTGAGGAAGGGCTTGTGGTTGGAGGATGAGGAGTCGGTGTGGGACTAGCTGAGAGAGGAGATCTATGCTGCTCCTTAATGGTGCTCCCTGATCTCCAGCAGGACAGTGTGGCTCTGCCCCTCCTGTTCTGGCTCTCTGCCTTTCTTGGAGTGGAGCTGGGGGTGCATGCGGGTAGGGCTGTGTGTGGACATGCCGTCTCCTTTCTCCCACTGCACCAGGGAGTCCTCCACGCACTCCACCACGGTTAAAACAGCTGCCGCGGGTTCTCCGCCTTGGGACGCTCCACAAGAAACCTGCCTGGAGACAGGAGCTGACTCTCGGCCAGAAGAGGACTGGCTCTCAGCAGGCTGCCGGAGAGAGAGGGTCGTGAGAGGGGCTGCTGCTGCTCCTCGGTGGCGGATCTCACCCTCCAGGAAGCTGCACCTGGCCATGACGTAGGTCTCTCTGTCGTCAGCTTAACCGTGGCCTGGCCAGATTTCTTGAGGTGCAGCTTCCCGTACCAGGTGTGCATGGTGCTTCCACCAGCGAGGAGCACATCCGATGTGTTGCCAGACTCTCCACCTTCTCTCTCCAAGCAGCCTGCTTCCTTTTGGTGTCCCTGTACATCCGGTGTCCCTTCTGCCACAGATATCATTCTCTCTCAGAGACCTCATCTTCCAGGACCTCATCCTCGTGTTCCTCCTCAATGGAGTATTGCCTCCTCTCCTGTTCCCGCGTCTGCCTCTTCCTCCCTCTGGCAGGCCATATGGGCCCTCATCAGAGGGGTTTCCAGGTTGTAGGGCGCTGCCTCCCTCCACACCACCAGCAGCAGCAGCACCAGCAGGATCATCAGCAGCAGCAGCAGCATCACCAGCAGGATTTCATAATCATCATCAGCAGCAGCAGCACCAGCAGCATCACCAGCAAGGATCATCATCATCATCAGTAGCAAGCAGCACCAGCACCAGCACCAGCAGGACCAGGATCAGCACAGCAGAGTAAGCACCAGGAGCCCAGCAGGACCAGGAGCATGAGCAGGACGAGCAAGTCCAGGAGCACGAGCAGGACGAGAGCAGCTCAGCAGAGTACGCACCAGCAGAAGCACCACCGCCAAGAGCAGCCTCAGCAGAGTAAGCACGAGCAGAAGCACCACCGCCAGGAGCAGCGCATCAGCAGAGTAAGCACGAGCAGAAGCACCACCGCCAGAAGCAAGCAGCATCAGCTCCTCCAGAAGCAGAAGCGAAAGAAGCAGCAGAAAGCCCCAGCCGCAGAAGAGCGAGCCCGTGCTTACGAAGCCCCAGCAAAGCAGATGGGAGGGCCAAGGGGTGGGAGGGTTGGCCCCTGTCCTCTTGCCAGGGCTGGCCCAGCAGATGGCTGAGGCTTTTCTTCTTCTTCCACCATGGTTGTGCGGTTGCTGGGCTGGCAGTGGACGCTGTCATGAGGCAGGCACCAAGGGCTGGCACCAAGGCTGCAGACAGCAAGGCTGGCAGGCGAGGCTGGCACCAAGGGCTGGCAGGTTAGGAAGGCAGGCAGGCAGGAGGCAGGCAGGGCTGGGAGAGCTTGTGTCTGGAATGCAGGTCTTTCCTTGAATGGTGACTCTTACCAGCTGCTTCCTTTTATACCGCTGGGCTGATTGCAATAAATCCCCCCCGCATGCGCAGTTGAACGCAGGCATCCGCTACGCATCCGCTAGGCTTCCGCCTACGCATCCGCGAGGGCTTCCGCTCTGCATCCGCTTCATCCGCTGTGCATCCACTCTTTCCGTTCCGCTGTCCGCTTTGCTGAGGTCCCCAAAAGCCTCGTGGCGATGTCCATCTGCTCCCATCCGCTTCCATCCAGCCTAGGCTTCCGCTCTGCATTCCATTTCCAATCCGCTTTGCGTCCTCCCCCCATCTGTTCCTTTCCGTGTTATCCGCTCTTGGTTATGCAAATTTTTGCCCCTTTTGAGAGCGGATAACAACGGAACATTTTCTCGTCCGCTGTGTCCTTTTTACAAACGTTTTGCATCCGTTGGGCAGTGTGACAGGGCCTTTAATCTCTGGTTAGTGATTGAATGAAGGATTTCTATGCCCATTCCTGTGCAGAATGAACTTCCTACAGCAATTTATAAACATCTAGAATCTCTGTTTGGCAAAAGGGTGGGTTGTCCAGTGCAATTTCATGGCACCTTCATAAATGTCTTCTCTAGTCAAGAGTGTTATGTTGTACTACATTAGACCATATGTCATAATGGCTATAGTAGTGCCAACTAAATGGATAATCTGTTCCTATCAAAATTCTGAATGAATCTCAACATTTTCTTGAGGCAAATCAATAGTTTATATATAACACACACACACCCCTACTGTAACTGTACCCCATGACATTCCCTTTTCAAGCAAGCAGTGCATCAAAGGCTTAAGGCAAATGGATTAAAGGCATTAATTAAGAAGAAGAAAAGGAAATATTTGCTAACATTTTTCATTGTTTTTCTCTTTAACTTTTTATCCCTGCAAACTATTCCTTGGTCTCCCATTTCAATGTAACTTAACAGATATTGCTTTCTGGTTTGTTTTTTTTATTTGTTTCCTCTTTTGAAGATCTCTTGATGCATTACATGTAGAAGACCTATGTTCAGTTTCAAGTGCCCCTGTTTAAATCTAGTTGGGGGCATATTTGGAGCATTATTATGAGCCTCAGTGCTGCAGTGGTTAGAGTGCAGTTCTGCAAGCTAATCCTACTGCAATTTGGCAGATCGAATCTCACCAGGCTCAAGGTTGACTCAGCCTTCCATCCTTCTGAGGTGGGTAAAATGAGGACCCAAATTGTTGGGTGCAATATGCTGATTCTGTAAAGCGCTTGAGAGGGCTATAGAGCATTATAAAGTGATATATAAGTCTAAATGCTATTGCTACTGCTATTCTGTGCCGCTGGGCAAAACTGTTAAATGCCCCGTCCCAGAAGGGAGAGAGAACAGGTACTTCCCCCAACTTTGTAAAGTTACAGTTATTGGGGGCAGGCAGAAGAACAAGGATACACAAATGTTCTCTATTCCATGAAAGCAGCAAGCCTAAGCCCCACAAGAATTTCCTATTATGACATAGTTATTCAAAATATTCCTCCCCTGGACCCATACACTTGACCATCAGACTCAGAAGTAGTTCCTCTGTTTCACATTCAGAATATAACCAGGCACGCACATGTGATTTAGTCCCTTCCTAACTCAGTCACTTGAAAGTCTCTCTCTTAGGCATATTGTATCTGGCCTGCAAAATCTAAGACAATCATTAGACATGGTAGTAAAGAAACATGGGCATGTCCTCTGTTTGCTGCCATCTAATCATTGTCCTGGTGACCCTATGTCACAATATCAGTTTCTTAAAAGTGTTGATAAAAAATAGTTGACAAGGGAGAACCTAGCAGCTGCAGGTGATATCTGTCACTTTTAAAACCTTAAAAAACAGTAAAACAATTGTTTGTTGAGAGAGGTGGTATTGTACTTAACTTTTGTAACGTGGAAAGCCACAGAATGGATACAGTCCTATCACATGTAGATGGGGTTAGGTTGGTGGTGGTGCATTTTTTTTAAAAAATCTGAAATCATTTTCCATCTAACATTATAATAGGAACCTGTTCCATCTTACAATTAGTCATGATCAAAGGGCCCCAAAAACTTTAAAATTGGACTTGGGGTCTACAGTTGCCTACTGTGTCTTAAAGAGGCCCACAGGGGAAGAATCAGAAGGAAAACTGAGGGTGGAATCAGTCATCTATTGTATCCAATAAGCTGTTTACTAGAATTCCTAATTTACCATTTGATTTGCTCTGATTTGGGATCCTAAGAATCTATACTTTAACATGTCTATTATTAAACAGTTATCAGGAATCCTTGTCAATATACTGAAAATCATTGAGAAACCTACCATTTAACTCAATCTATTTTGTCATTCTATCTTCTTCAGGATACCCAATCTGAACTACAATCAAATTGAGTAAACATTCCATGTTGCTATGATAATTTGCATCACTGGATTGTACATACATATATCTTAGCCTATTAATTCCTGCACATACTGTTTAGATGAGAGGTAAAACAATGCTGGGTATCACTGGAAAGTGCAATATATAGGAAGCAGAAAGATTCCTGCTTTTGCTGCTTAGAGAATGCGATAAACAGATCTACAAAATACAGGCAGATATTTGTTAGCAACTTGTCTCTATTGGTGTGTGAGCAACTTTCCTTCTGCACTGCATCCCTTTTTATACAGAGTAAAGTACTGTAATGTAAACTGAAGATTGTGATTTCCCCCCCAGACAAATGACTTGCTGACTTGGAAAGCAAAGACCTTGCCTAGAGAGCTTCAAGGACTAACCATAAATTTATGACTTGGGGACTGTATAATAGTTATATGTTAATACCGTTACTGTATTTTTATGGCACAATCAACACTATGCTTTGTTTATAACTATATGAATTTAAAAGCACATAAAAAGCATTAAATTGGCCTTTGCCAATTTAAATGTTAATACATGTTTTTAAAATGCAGAAGCCAATTTAATAGTTTCCCCCGTTGTATATTCAAACAATGTAGCTTTCTTCATAATTATGCTTTATAGCCATAATATTGCATTTACTCCAGAGGTAGGGTAAACTAAATGTGCAATAAGAACATGAGTAGGATTATCTGTTAGGCTGTGAAACTAACTTTATTCCTAAAGAAAAATGGGCATGGCTTGGATCAAAGTAAATGTGTTTGGAGATATTGATGCTATCAACTATTTAAGCAGATTCTGCCTTAATTTGGCCTATCAAGAAGAATGTCTAATCATACAATATTAGACATGTAATGCAGTCAAATTTGGAAAACAACTGTCTGATCTCTAACCTCACTTGCAGATAATTTTGAGAAGAAAATATGGAAACAATTTTGACAGCTCTAGTTTCTAATGGTGAGAGTATGCACAGAACATTTTTTTAAATTTCCAGGTCAAGAAAAGCATATTTTTTTTCAGATAGTTCCTTTGGAATATTCTAATTTGGCTATGTTCTAGGTGAATTAAATCCTGAATTCTTTGAATATGCCATACAGAACAAAACTTGATATATATTTTTTCTTTTGGGGAAAAATGATGGGGCCAAGGAATTAACAATCTTAATCACTCGTTTTTCATTTCTAGAACAAAAAATGGATGCAGCAATAATCCCTGCTAATAACTACTAAATATTCAATCTATGAAAATGTGGTCAAGTACATTAATTTTAAATAAATGAAATCTGAATCATTCTTGCCTTTTTCTTTACCTCCTTCCCATCTCTCAGTTTGGTCTCAGCCACTAATACCTTCCATTTTGCCAGGTAGGTTGGATTTTTAAACACAAAAAAAGCACATCCACCTAATTATAATGTATACATAGAAGGCAGTGAAGGAATTTAATATTTTTTTGGACAGCCAAAACAGTCCTGAATGAAATGGACCCTTTTTTGTCTTAGAGGAAACCTGTTGATGCAGTGGTTAAAGTATTGGAAGCTAACTCTGCCTACAGCCAGGAATTTGATCCTGACAGAGCTCAAGATTAATTCAGTCTTCCCACCTTCTGAGGTCAGTAAAATGAGAATTTCCAGATTGTTGGGGGCAATATGCTGACATTGTGAACAGCTCAGAGAATGCTGTGAAGCACTATGAAGCAATATACAAGTCTAAGAGCTATTGCTGTTGTCTTGAGGTATGAAAAAAAAGTGTGTTTTCTTAGAAGCTCAAAATCCTCAGAGCAAGCATTTCAACATTGCCTTAATTCTCATGCATATCAGTTGTTGCCCCCTTGGTCTTCCATGACTATTTGTGTTTATATTATTGACTGTTGTATTTCCCCTAATTGTCTGGTTTGGGCATAGACACAATGTGATTCTAGTATATCCTATAACATCTTCTAATTTCAGAAGATAACATTGGATGTTTACCCCAATTCAGTGACTTTGATTTGTGGAATACCACAAAAATTGGTGATCCTCATCATGTTGTTAAGCCTATGCAACATGGTGCTTTCCAGATATGTGCCATTTGGCTGCAGATGTTGGGACTTATAAGCCAAAAAGGCTTTAAATCTGATTAAAGTTCCTGGAAGATGTCATTGAGTATTGATATGCTGTGTGAATCTGCAATGCAGTAAAATTTAAAAAAGGAAGTAGAATATTACTTCATTCAATTACTAACGTTAATTCATGTTTTTCCATAAGTGTGTGGCTTTCATAGTTTCCTGTCATAGGGGCATAGGTTTCACAGGTGTATGTTAGTTTACATGCATATGAATTATTATATTGAAATAAAAAATAAAAATACTCCCAGATTACTTGATAAAATAAGTTGCTTAAATTGTGAGAAACTAATCATTGATGAAGATAAGGGAAAGATGAAGATGAACTATTAATGGGAATTCTGAAGAAATTCTGAGACTGTTCTACAGTCATTGGAAAGGAAGACTCTGCCTGGGTTCCCTCTTGAGCATTTTGGATGAATTTAGTTAGAAAAGAGAAAAAATGGAATAAGAGCAATTATATGAAGGCTCTTTCACTGGTTTAGCATTATTTTCAAGGCTTATACCTAATAATCTGCTAGTATGCTCACAAAAGTAAAGTGGAAATGCAATGTGATTCATTTTTTATCCTTAACTGGAGAAACATTATTCTTTTACTATATGTTTAGACACCCCCCCAAAAAAACTAATAAAAGTTCTCTCTCTCTCTCCCGCATCTCTCTGTGTCTGTGTCTTTCTCTCTCTCTCTCTCCATGTAAAGCGAATCTACAATTTATCCAGAAACTAAAAGAATGCATGGATAGCAAAAGACATTGACTGTACCTTTAAAGCTATGCTTTTCCATACAGTTTATTGCTTGCTTGAAACTCCATAGTCAGTAAAAACAAATTACCAAATCGATAGGTGAAACGAAAGTGCTTAGTATATTGTTAGCTTGTATCTCCTCCTGGTGTCTATTGATTAGTGAATTGGAGTCTGTAAGAGACAAAAGTATTAGAACTTTTATGTATGAAAAGAGAGCAAACTGTGGAGAGTGACTTGTGAGGGAGATAGAAAGGTCATTTTTCTACCTGGAGGAGGACTGTACTGCAGAGAATAGGCTGATTGCTGTTTTTATATGTGGCTATCTTCTATAATGGCTACAGGTGAAATGGCTTGAATACTGAATGTGATGTTAACGTACAGTTTCATGGAATGGAAGAAGGGTAAACTGTTGCTGTTGTGGAATGAACTACATTTATTCACTTATTTATTTTATTTATTTACTAATATTAGGTCCATGGCCATAGTAACTGTTATTTCTAGAGAAAGTAATAGTTTCAACAACTCAGGGTTAAAGTTGATCAACTTTTTCAGGATTGGATGAAAGTTTAATCAGAAGCAGATTTGAGTTGGGAATTATCCAAGCAAAGGGTCCAGTAGGACGTTTAGTACGGAAATGCAAGACAGTAGCAGTACATTGTGAACCTGACCATAGGACATGACACAGAAAAATCATGAGTAGGTTTGAGTAGAATTGGAAGAAAGAGTATTGAAAAGTAAGGCCAGAAACTTTTTAAAATCACTGCTGGTTGCTATTTCTCTTCTAGTCCTTGGGGCTACAACATACTGAGTTTTGGTACAGGAGGATTAGAAATATGATAAAAAGCATGCTTGAAGATCTGAGGTGAATAGATGCATTCAGTGAATCTGGTGGTCCTGGATTCATGGAATAGTGATTGGGTCTTTTACAAAGCAGTTTCCCATGTTCCATTTTGACTACACGATTAGCATTGATACAACAGAGGAGGTGATACAAAATATTGTGATCGAATTCCAGCTATGTGCCCATTTTGTTAATCTTCTCTGTTCAGCCAAGTATTTTTTTTACTACTTTGAAATAATAGAACAAGGTCTTGAAATTCTGTGTGTGTGTCTTTTCTGTCTGTCTGTGTCCCATCTATTCTATCTAATTATCTATCTAATCTGTCAAATTCAGCAAGTTTCATCCAGATGTGTTGGCTGACTTTCATTCCGATTATTCTAAGATTTTGGCTATATTGGTGACATTTGTGGCAATTTGTGGCTAACTGGAATACAACAGGTTGGGGAAAGTTGTTCAAACAGAGATAGCTTCTCCTTGTCATGACTGCTTGTATGCCTAAAGAAGCTTTTGACATATAAGTAAAAATGCCCACATCTTTGCTGGGCAGCTTAACATGTGCTCCTGTGAATTTTTCCTTATCTGTGTGAATTTCTGTGGAAAATTACTTTTCAGTTTTATGGCTTGGAAATAGAGATGTGTAATTTATTTTTGGGACCTTGAGAGAGACATTGCAAGGGTTTGGGTAGGAATGACATAACTTGTCTCTCTTTTAAGTTTTTTTGTCTCTTAAAAGTGATTTGGAACTAATTTCTTTTTGACTTAGCTTTGTGACTGGGATATAATGTCACTGATCAAATGCACTTTGTGATCTTGGTCTTAGATAGCTTTATTTTGGAGGAAGCATAGACCTCGATTTATGCAGTCTATAAATAATCTATAATATTTTGTCTTTAGTATTTTAGGTGATTTATATTTATTTCTTCTTATATTTTGATGCATCATACTTTGACCATATTAATGAATATACACTCTGCTTAATGTTTTTTCTCAGAGGCTTTTTATCTCTTTCAAACAAAATATATTTACAATGTGTCCTAAAAATAAGCCACTCCAAATAATATAAATTATTTTTAATATTAAGTGTTATTATTAAATATTAAATTGAAAAAAGTGATTGGTTACAATATGGCAATATAAAAAATATAGCATAATCTGATTAGTTGAATGATTTCAAGTCTCACTGGACTAAAATATTCTTCAGTGAAAAATTTACCATGTGTAATTTGAAATTGTAACTGAAATTTCTGAATTTAAGCCACGTGGTTATATCTGGTGATTCATAGGTGTGTTTTTTTTTTCTTGAAAAGACAACTGGACTGTTTTTTATCTCGAGAAAGAAGAAAATGTTTTGCTTCTCATCCAAGAAGCTTCATCAGTTCTTATGGCAGGGGGATGGAAGGATAAATACTGACAGTTGAGATTGGATGGTGGGGAGATGAAAGAACAGATTGTGATAGGATGGGGAGCATGGAAGGATTGTATTTCTTTGCAGTCATATGTTCGCACTAATTGAGAGCTGTTGAGGCCACTTGGGGGTTTACCTTTGCCCTCAGGATTATCTGAATCAGGAAGCAATTGATCATGGAATTTTATTGGAAAGACTGTGTTGTAAACTGGAGATCAGTGGTGTTCCCCTCTGTTGAGGGAGGGGTGTTCAATTCTAACATGGATGGATTCTTTTTAACCCTCTTTCAAACCAATGGTCTGATGAAGCTTCTTAGATAAGAAGTGAAACATTTTCTTTTTCCTCAAGGAAAAAACAGTCTAGTTGCCTTTTGAAGAAAAAAAGCACCTTTAAGACAACTGTGACCTGGATGATTGAGAATCCCCACATACCTTATATTCAATGCGTGATTCATTTCTTCTTGTTTTGTAATCCTGGGGAGAAGCAACTTCCCAGAATTTATGATCTGTTTTATAACCTGGAAGAAGCTGCTCAGCCTTTGTTCAGCCATATAGCTGGCAGGAATGTATTCATTTCTTTTTTTTTTTCATTGTGTGCCATCTGCTATATATATATATAAAGGACACAGATCTATTCAGGCTTTGCAAATGTATCAATGGATCTGTAGGAATGAGCGTCCTGATGTCACTCTCACAGCAATAAAAATAAAAATGAAGGAAGAAAAGAAGGAAGGAAAGATATTTCAGACATTCATTATATTCAAATATTGCACATAAAAGAACATGTGTTTGTCATACTCCAGAGGACTAATTCTGTAATTATACAAAATAGCCATCAATGTTGCTTTTAAAAAAAATAAAAAATAAAAACTAGGCATTTTAATTTGGAGTTACAATTCTATATACCAATTCACTTGATACAAAACTGGACTCTTTGCCCTGAAGCTTTATCCTGAAGTTTCTCTATGTCATATAATATATGTGGATATATATATAAAATTGTTCATTTACTTATTTATTTTATCATGTTTATGTAATGTATATTGGAGGTAGTGACCCTTTGAGAGCTGTATGCAATGAAATTTCATTTTAATGTATGCTGATTAGTGTACCTTCAAAGTGACAATAAAGTTATTCTACGTCTATTCCAAGTCTAAGTTTAGTAACGGGGCACATGATTTTTTAGCAAAATGACTCCTCTGCTCATTTACCTGGGAAGAATTATAAATGAAAGAGAAATGAAATGAAATTATAAATATTATCAATTGCTTCAACAGAGAAAAGTAAACAGATGTGTAACATTAGATATAAAACCCACCATAGGGTAATAGGGATGTTTATAAAAGATTTAAGGCCCTTTGAATTTAAGAACACTTAGTAACTCGAAGGAAATCTCACTCAGTGTGATTTATGCTTTAGGCAACGTACAATGTACTTCCAATGTATCTTTTAGGAATGCTGACAGGTTTCAAAATTGTCAAATAACTCAAGCCAACATGCTGTCATTTATTCAAATTCTTATTAACACATTTCTGCCTGTGTGCATTTGTGCACAACCATGGATGTTAGGGGAGAAAACAAACAAGGATCTTGCATTATTTTGTTTATTTATTTTAGAAAAATACATAGCTGCCAAATTCACGGTGAATTACAGAAATAAAACTCCAAATACAAATATCAAGAAAAAAATCCAAAATTTACAATCATAAGTTCCACTCCCCAGAATACTGCTTTAGGGAGGATTTCTCAGCATAGCAGTAGCTAGCATACCTTTTAGTGAGGGTTCGCAGGCCTTTGGAGGATTAGTACTAAAGTAGCAGCTGGTGTTCTATTGCAGATGTTTCACTGTGCATTCCAGCGAAGGTTCCTCAACACAACAGTTCTGAAGTGAAGACCACATCACACTATTTATAGTTTTTGTGGAATTTGAATTGCAGAGTGGGTGGGTAAATTGGTTCATGATCGGAAGCATCTTGAGATGGTTTAAATCAAGTGCTGAGTGGTAGATCATATCCAGTTCTGTTGAACTACTGATCGCGTCTTTCTCTGACACACAAGCTTCCAGGAATTCTGTGACTCTTCTGGTCTGTGCATGGTCTATTATTGGCCCAAGAGCAGAAGAACTAAAGAATTCATGGAAGTCTGGATTCCAATCATCTCCCACCTCTCACTCCCAATTGAAATACTATAGAGACGAGAACGACTGCAAACTATACCCATTTCTGAGCTGTTGCTCTGGGGAGGCATCACGAGAATGCAAGGTGAAAAGTTTGAAAAAAAAAATTTGTGACCCTCTTTTGGTATCTCTCTAAGCCTGGAGAAACCCAACTAAACCTTTGTATTAGGGAGAGTGTTTTGTCCAGAAGGAAATATAAGGGAGAGAGAATAATGATGTGATGATACTTACTTTCTCATAATTTTTCCAAGTTTATTTTCATACTAAAGAAAATGCAGAGAAACATGGAATAGCTTTACAAGTGCATTAATATTAGACACTGTCCTTCTGGAAGTATGAAAGAGGTGTAAAATTTTGTCATAATTAAAATCGTGTCACACACAAAATGAATGGATTGATTTTAATTTTATAATTTAAAGTTTAGGTAATCCCAATTTAATGTGGGAAGTTCAGAACAACCAAAAAGCAGGACTAAAGCCCAACGGATGCAAAACGTGAGTAAAAAGGACACAACGGACGAGAAAAATGTTCCATTCATTGTTATCCGTTCTCAAAAGGGGCAAAAATTTGCATAACCAGAGCGGATAACACAGAAAGGAACGGGCGCGGGGAGGACGCAGAGCGGATGGAAAGCGGATGCGGAATGGAAGCCCAGTGGATGGAAGCGGATGGCACATCCTCTAGGCTTCCAGGGGACCTCAGCAAAGCGGACGCAGAACGGAAAGAGCGGATGCAGAGCGGACACGGAACGGATGAAGTGGATGCACAGCGAATACAGAGCAGATGAAGCGGATGCACAGCGGAAGACTAGCGGATGCACAGCGGAAGCCGAACGGATGCCGAGCGTTAATTGCGCATGCGGGGGGGATGCATTGCGTAAGCCGGCCCCCGCAGATATAAGGGAAGCAGCTCCCAAGCAGGTCACCATTCTGAGGAAAGACCTGCTGCCGGATACATCGAGTCCTTGCCTGCCCTGCCTGCATGCCTGCCTGCAAGCCTTGCTGCCAGTTCTTGCCAGCCTGCCTCCCAGCCTGCCTCCCAGCCTCCTGGCCAGCCTCCCTGCCAGCCTTGCTCTCTGCCTGCCTGCCAGCCTTGCTGCCAGCCTGCCTTCCAGCCTCCCTGCCAGCCAGTCTGCCTGCCAGCCTTGGTGCTGCCAGCCTTGCTGCCTGCCTGCCTTCCTGCCAGCCTTCGTGCCTGCCTGCCACCAGGCTTCCTGCCAGGCTTCCTGCCAGCCAGAACCCCACAACCATGGGGAAGAAGCGAAAGCCTCAGCAACCTGCCGCCATCCTGGCAAGAGGGACAGGGCCACCCTCCCGCCCCCTGTCCCTGACTCTGCTGCTGCTGGGCCTCTGCTGCTCGGGCTCGCTCTTCTGGTGCTGGAGCTTCTGCTGGCGCTGCTCCTGGTGCTGGTGCTTCTGCTGGTGCTTACTCTGCTGGTGCTCCTCCTTGGCGGTGGTGCTTCTGCTCGTGCTAACTCTGCTGAAGCTGCTCCTGGCGGTGGTGCTTCTGCTGCTGCATACTCTGCTGAAGCTGCTCCTTGTCCTGCTCGTCCTGCTCGGTCCTGCTCGTGCTCTGGACTTGCTCGTCCTGCTCGTGCTCCTGGTCTTGCTCTCCTGCTCGTGCTCCTGGTCCTGCTGCGCTGCTGGCGCTGCTGGGTGCTTACTCTGCTGCTGATGATCCTGGTCCTGCTGGTGCTGGTGCTGCTGCTGGCGCTGTGCTGCTATGATGATGATTGATTCTGCTGTGGCTGCTGCTGCTGATGATGATGATCCTGCTGCTGCTGCTGATGATGATAATCCTTGCTGGTGATAATGATGATGATGATGATGATCCTGCTGGTGCTGCTGCTGGTGGTGGTGTGGAGGAGCAGCCCCTACTACCTGGAGCCCCTCTGATGAGGGCCCATCTGGTCCTGCCAAAGGGAGGAAGAGGCGTATGCGACAATGGGAGAGAGGCAATACTCCATTGAGAGGAACACGAGGATGAGGTGCTGGAGTGGCTGAGAGAGAATGACTATCTGTGGCAGAAGGGACACCGGCTGTACAGACACCAAAAGGAAACAGGCTGCTTGGAGAGAGAAGGCGGAGAGTATGGGCTACACTCAGAGGTGCGTCCTCGGCTGGTGGAAGCACATGCACACCTGGGACGGGAAGCTGCACCTGAAAAATCTGGCCAGGCCATGGGTAAGCTGATGGACAGAAAGACCTACGTCATGGCCAGGTGCAGCTTCTGGAGGTGAGATCCGCCACCGAGAGCACCAGCAGCCCCTCTCACTACCCTCTCTCTCCGGCAGCCTGCTGAGAGCCAGTCCTCTTCGGCCAGAGAGTAGTTCCTGTCTCCAGGCAAGTTTCTGTGGAGCGTGCCACGGCGGAGAACCCGCGGACAGGTGTTGTAACCGTGGTTGAGCGTTCCTCACCTATGTCAACCAGACCCTCATGAACATGGCAGAACCCCAGTACCAGGTGGTGAAGGACAGGATCACCTATCTTCTTCACAACCCTCTAGACCAAGATGAAACCTGCTCCCACCCAGTCCAGGCCTGCTCCTCCACCCCAGGTGATGTCACTGCCCTTCCAAGGCTTTCCACAGGCCCTACCCTACCAAGGCTACGGCTACCAGGAGGTCCAGCAGCAAAGGCAGCCCTTCCCAGTCCAGGCACAGGTACATCGGACGCCACCGGTGCCTGATGCCACCCATGCCACTGATGCCAGCCCATGCCACAGATGCCACCGATGCCACCCACGCCAGTCCTCACCCAGCTGCAGACCAGACACCCCCACTACACTGCTCCTTCCTCCACCCCACAACAAGCCCGGGCCTCCACACATCTGTCCTCCATACTGGGCTGACACCCCATGGCAGAAGGAAGGAGCTCTCAACATCACGGGTTTGAGCCAGCTGTCTGAGAACTTTCTCAACACACCGTCACCTGTTGTCCTCTCGGGGCCAGACACCCCAATGGCGCTTCAGACAAGCACTCCAGCACCAGCTAGCACCTGGACCCTTCACCCCTGAGACTGGGCACACCTCTGAGTGACCAAGAGGAGTGCCAGAGACTGGCTGGCTGGCTACCTGTGGACTTTATTTGGACACTTGGCTTGGTGTCATTTTTCTTTTACAGCTTGTTGTTAATAAAGTCTATCTTTGATTCACACACTTGCTTCATTTCTTTTTTTTAATAAAGTCTTGGTGGAAACTTAGAATTGGTTTAAGCTTTGCATGCTTGTGGGATGGGTTAGATAGCAGTGCAGTGGGCAGGGATACCTGTAGGATGGTAATTAGGTGGGATAGATAAACCTCCAGTGCAAGCATAGTTGGACTGTATGGTCCACCCTCCCAGGTGCCACACCTATGGCCCTTTATTATCAATAAATAATTAATAATCATCCACACATCTCAACACAAACACAACTCTTTATTAAACGCCCTGATATTGTAGGGCCACTCAACATACATGGCCCAATCTCATCAGTGTGATGAGACAGGCTGAAGGAAGGATCCATTAATCATCTATCATCCTGTCTTGCCACTCCACTGCTCCAGCTGGGGAGTTGCACCATGTTTCGGAGGTTGCGCTGCTTCTTCCCTTCACGTGAGGCTCTGTTGGGGCCTTGCACATCCTCAGTGTCTATCAGGTTTTGCCCTTGCCCCATTCCCCAGGCTCCATGTCCCCATTGCCTTGTTGGAGTCCACGAGCCTGTTCTGCAAGGACTGGGTAGCGGGTGCGCATGAGATTGTGCAGGATGCAGCATGCTTCCACGATCCTCCTCACGGTCTCTGGCGATGCTGCATGGTGGTGAGAAGTACCTGAACCTGTTGGCCTAGGATGCCAAAGGTGTTCTCCACCACCCCCTTGCCCTGGACAGCCTGTAGTTGAAAGCCTCTCTTCACGGTGAGGAGTCTGGAGGTGTAGGGCTTCATGAGGTAGGTTCTGAGGGAGAAGGCGTCATCCCCCACGATGAAGTTGGCACATCTTGCGTGTCTTTGGGCAGGGGGTCTGGATTGGGAAGCCACGATGAGGTTGCGTTCCAGCCCCTCCTTGAGCTCACTGGCGTTGTATACCTGGGCATCTGAACATGAGCCGTTGCCTGAGGCATCGATGTACATGAACTTGTAGTCAGCATCGACCATGGCGAAGAGGACGATGCTGAAGAAGCCTTGTAGTTGAAATAAGTGGACCCCGACTTGGCTGAGCTTACAGGCCACGTGCTCCCATCTATGGCTCCAATGGTGGTGGGGAAGTTCCACCTCTGATACACTGCTCTGCAACTTTCTTCCATCCTTCTTCAGTGGAGGACACTGGAGGAGCTCCTCCAGGTATTCTCGATGATGGCCTGCACCACTTCTCTGACCACAATGCTGATGGTTGTGTGTGGCACCCTCCAGCCGTACTGCATGCTCCTGTAGGTGGTCCCTGGGACCAGGTGGCGCAGAGTCAGTGCCACCTTGAGCCCAGGTTCCAGCTGGGCCGGAAGTGTGTTTGCCTTGGTCAACCTGGGTGTCAGCGCTGCACAACTTCTTCAAACATGGCTGGAGGCATCCTCATGAAGTTCTGGAATCCACGAGTGTCTTCGTTCCTGAGCTCCACTTCAGCTTGTTGTACAGTCTGTACTCTGCTCTTCTCCTGATCCATCTTCGTATCCAGACGCTTCTTGGCCACCTCTTTTTCTTCCTGTAGTAGAGTTCACAGAGCCTTGTAGATGCTTGCACTGTTGCAGAACGAAGGTGGCTACCAAAAGGAGTTTGTTACGATCCATGGTGGACATGACTGGATGCTGTGGAAGAGCAAGAGGCAGATGAAGACTGCAGAGTGCACAGCTGGGCTGCTGGTCTGAAAGTGAGATCCAGGTGAGTGCTCCCCCTTTTTATAGGCAGTATAGGTTTTCCACTGTGTCCCTTTGCATCCTCTAGGCATCCTGTAGACATCCTTAATATCCGAGATAGGTCCCCTCTGCGAACGTTTTTTCCATTTTAAATGCTTTGTTTCCGTGCGCATCCGCTAGGCATCCGTTCTGTACCGTTCTGCGTCCGTCCGCTTCCTCCCTGTGTCGTTTACCGCTGGAGCGGATGGAGTTGCGCAGATTCGAAGTGGAGTGCTAGTGGATATAGCGGATGTGTAACGGATGCAGAACGGATGCCTAGTGGATGCCTCGCGGATACAGAACGGACGCATTGGATATATTGCTCAAGTTTTGGAGCAGCTCAAAACCTTCTGAGCGGATGAACATCAATAAACGGATGCTGGACGGATGAGAGGATGAAAAAATGGACACAGTGAGTACAGAACGGATACATCGCGTTAACCAACGGATGACAAGTGTTTTCCTCCATTTTACATCCTCTTTCCATCCGTTGGTGCAGTGTGACAGGGGCTTCAGATTCACATAGCATGTAGGTGTATTGTGGAGTTCATTATAGCGAGAATTTGGTCTGATTTACATAATTTGCCAAGCCAGGACAGTTCATTGAAATTGTATAAATTCACTGTAATTTATAAATTTGGTGTTAGCATTTTGTGTGAAACCAGCACATTTTGGTTTACTCAAAAACCTGTACATAAATCATAATTTTTTAGTATTAATATGGGAATTCTGTGGAAGTACACATTCTGCATGATTTAAAATTAGAAATTAGAAAGAATAATGGAAACTAAGGTTACTATTATGAGTTGCAGTGATCATGAACATACCAATACTAATATTTTGACTGCCTTCCAGGATTGTTGATAGAAGTGGAACAACTGTATAAGTCTCTATATAGAGTACTAGTATAATGTAATGGTTAAGGCACCAACTAAAAACCAAAAAAATGTGAGTTAACATATTTAGACATTAAATAAAATTTAGAGGACCTTTGTTAAAAAGATACACCTGAAGTTTTACAGAGGTGCATACAAAACCAGAACCTTGATATTTAAAGCAAAAAATTATTTGGAATTGAGATTATTTATTCATTACATATTTATCATTTCACTGGCATGTTCTTTGAGGATGTCATTTGAGAGAAAGTGGGGCCCAGCTGTTCTGTGCCAGCTATTGTTTAATATCTAACGGAAGTTGAGTCCGTTTGGACTGTTGGAAAACTTTATTTATTCAGCATTTTTTACATTTCTTTTTTTTTTCAATTAAATGGAGCCCCCTAGAGGCTATCAGAAGCATTGTCCAGGATACTACTATTATAGTTGAACATGGATGCAATTTCTTTCTGGAAGCTGAAAACTACTGGGAAAAGGAAAATACCCTAGCAAGTGTGTGTTTGTCTACTATATATCTGCAGGACCAATGTAGGTGACTGCATTTAAGAAAGCCGCTCCTCACCCCCCTCATATTGCCCTTGAGTTCTCCTGCATTTGACAAACCTCAATATTCTTATGGATTGGCTACTCTGCAAAAACCAATTTCTTTTCTTCCTTTTGTGGGACCTCATCACTGCAGAAGAAAGGAAGGGTACATGTGTCCATTGCTGTGTGAAAAAAAATGCTGTGGCTACATTGGCGGGACCTAGATCAGTATTTCTCAGCAATCGTTAAGATATGCAGACTTCAGAATTCCCCAACCACCCTGCCAGGAATTGAAATCTACATATCTTAAAGCTGCTGAGATTGAGAAACAATGACCTTGATGACCTATCCATCCATAATTTGTAGTTAGATGAAGTAAGTCATTCTTTAATATAGTTTTTTTCTCCGTTTGTAGATTGCATAATTCCTTCTCTTCTTTCCTGGCTTGGCGCAAACCCCGATTATAGCATACGTTTATTTTGGGTAGAAATATAAAATAGGTTGTTCTTGGTTTGGTGGGCAAATGGCAACTCTTATTTAATGTTTAAGTTATACTGGCTTACTATGTTTTTAGTTTTCAGGATTCAGAAGGAAAAATACTGAAATGCATTGGAGAAAAGGGATAAAAAAAGAAAACAAGCCCATATACCTGAAGCTATTTCACAGTTTGGTTGCATTCAATTGCAGGCACATTAGAAATAAGTCACTGCTTAGCCATGGCTTGCTATATTATTACATGGGTTTTCAGATAATGTAAAACCATACAATGTCTTATTTACTGGTAGTGGTAGGTGACACCCTAAAGAGGGGGAAATGATGTTTTGGTGTCGTCCTTTTGGCAAAAATGTTAAAGTAGTCATTATCATCCTGCCTTGAAAAAATAATGCTGACTGATGATGAGAATCTTTTTAGGAAGTAGTATTTATTTATTTTAAGAAACTGATTTTTTTTTGGTACACCAATATTGCATTGTGCATGTTGACATATTTCAGAAATGAAAAATGCAAATATGAAAACCATTTCAGAAATAAATAACAGGCATTCATATTTTATGTGCCAATATTGCATTGTACATATTAATGTATTTCAGAAGTGAGAAAGGGAAATATGAAAACCATTTCAGAAATAAATAATAGGCATTCACATTTAAAAATCAGTTACCTTAAACCTCCTAGGTTTAAAATAGTCATTTAAACTTTACAAAACTGATATGTGGACCATTTTAGGCATGCAAAACCAGTCTAATGATTTTGAATTCCAGGTGCAAATTCCAAAATGCAGCATGTTTTGTTTTCAAGAGAACTCATGCCCTCTAAAAACAGACAGGGGTTTCTAGCAAACAATTTACTTTGAGTCTTACTAAAATTAACATTTTTATTGCTAAGTTGATGCCTTGCTTGACTGTTGTCTGAAGTTTCTAGGAACAACTGTACTTCTGACATAAGTGGATATCACAAGGTTGGAGAAAGCAAATTTATGTAAAAACCATGTAACTAAAAAGTATGGAGACTGCTTCTTTACTGTATGAGGAGCATGTCCTGCTGGAGAAAAGAACTGGTATTTGGAAAACATATTTAAGCTGTCTTCCATTCTTTTCGCAAAAATCTACCTAGCAGCTGTTCTCCAGCCAAGATTCTGGATTCTTGATTGCTGAATACTTAAATTCATGCGAGAGAGAAGGGATGAACATTGAAAGATTAAATAGCCATAACCATTCATTTACACATCCTTTGAATATGTTTTCCAGTGGAGGAGAGTTAGCTGAAATTCTCAAAACTTTGATTTTAAAAATGTATCTGAATGCAGAGGCTCAAATGCTCTCTTCTTAAACATGTGATGTGAGAACAGTCAAAGCTGTTCTCTATTAAAACTGCATGCAGTGAAAATGAAAGCTTTGGAAAGGAATCAAGATATAAAGCAGAGAAACTTTGAATAAAAGAAACATATTGCCAGTGATGTATTTCTAGCCCTCTGTCATATTTTGCATTCCACCATAGTGATAGCTTGAGATAGGTTACAGGTCAAGGAGTGTTTTTCTTATCCAGTTATCAATGTTTTTTTGTCATTTTAGATTGTTAAAGGAAATATTTTTTAATATGTGCACTACATACATTTATATTTTTTCTTTGCTTCTTGTTTTGGCAAATTATGGATTGCTTCTAAATTTCAAGTAGACTGAAGTTTTCATAGTTGTTCACACAAACTCCATAGCAAAAACATGAATTGAGCTTTGCCTTCTCTGGTGAAGGTAGAGAATAAAATTAGACCAAACACCATACCTCTTCTTGAGAAGCAAGCTCCTGCAGGATTTCTCTCTCAACCAGTGGCCTCTAGTAGTCACTGCTTTAGAGTCTGAGAGAGAAACTGACCAAAATCAAATTCCACATTGCTGGTTTTATTCTTTTCCTCCCATCTCTTTTCCTATTGTGACTTGTCTTTATTGATTATAAACTATGGCCACAATTATTTAAATGATACAGTTACCTTTCCATACTTTTCTCATTACAGTCTCTCTGCCTTCATATGGAGCTTGTGTTTCAAAACTATGGAAACAAATCCAGCTCCATTGAGATGAAACAGGTTACCAATACCTGTTTTAACTCTTGTTAAAATTAGGCTCTCTTTTCAGCCATTATTATTCTGGAAAAATGAACACATAGCAAAATAGTCTTTAATGATCATTATAGAAAAACAACTAAACTTATATAAACTATACCCTTATAGTTAGGACATGTAAGCAAGGGTACTAATGTGTTACTTTTGATTTCACTGGAAAATAACTAACAATAAACACGTTTCTTAGATTTTAGTATTGCATTAAATTTAACAATTTAATATATTTTCAGAAGCAAATCTGTTTTATTGCTCCTGTAGATTAGTTTGCCTTCATATATACTATTCTTGTTATAGCTTTTTGGATATCTTATAGAATATTCCATCATTCAGAAATCAAACTATTGAAACCCAGCCAAGTCAAAAGATACTGTTATGTGGAATTATATTTTTATTTGAAGACTGAGTTTGAGCAAATGTTTGTTGCATTGCCTGAGTTGGCAACATAAATTGGATAATATCTGTTTGAATATTGATTAGCAGATTTGATATTGGATCCCTAAGCAAATAAATTGTTAATATGTTTACATATAGCACATTTAGAACCTTATCCAGTTGTTAGAGCCATATACAACAATAAATCAGTACTACAGTATTGCAGAATCAACTTAAGTGCCAGGGCTTAATGGTAGTTTAATTAAGCACAGGACTCCCTGGTTCAGATGCAATACAAAATCATAACCCACTTTAAGCATTCATTCCACTGAATGGGTAAGGGCTGAAGTGAAAAAGGGCTCAAGCCAGGACCAGTGGTTCTGTATCCGTGTTGTGTATCTCTCTGTGCTGCCTATGTTGTCTGATAACTTTTTTTCCACTGTGTCCTCCCATTCAGCTGCTTCCTAGTCTAGAGGAAACTATATTTGTAAGTGTTTGAACATAAAGACAACTCTCCAAGTAAAAGGGTAATTAATCACACAAAGTATAATACAAAGGAATGTGACTTCTCTCAGCCCTGTTAGCTAAAAATGAATTTGATGAGTGGAAGAGATAATATTATCAAAGCTTATTCTATATTTTATTAAGCAAAATATCATGAGTCACTGTACTGAAAGCTATGCTGATATCCAGGTATACTATTCCTAGGGCATTCCTTTCATCTAATTGAGTAAAAGAAAAATATAAGATTAGTCTGGCATAATTTGTTTGTGACAAGCCAGTACTGGTTCCTGTTAACTGCAGCATGTCCATCATAGTGTTGTCAAACATGCTGTTTGATAATTTGTTCAAAAACCTTGCCTATTATAGAAATCAAATTGATAGGTTTGTACTTTCTTTGGTTTCCCCTATCCTTTTTGATGCTGAAGAAGATGATGGTTGTTCTCCTACAGTCTTCTGGGATGTTGCCAATTCTTCAAGAGTTCTCAGAGAGTATTTGCAATTATCTGTTCTTTTTTCCCTTCCCTTCTCTTTCCCACTCTCACAATAGTGATTCTGCAAATAGGTAAGGATTCATAGTCAATGGTTATCAGTAATTTCAGTGAGATCGCATGATAGCTGTCAAGCTTTTTATAGGGCGGCATTACTATCTTCACCCAGCCAAATTTTGATAGTATACAACATGTCCCCATATATGCCTCCATGCAGTCATAGATTAACATGGTCTTGTTATGAATGGACCTAACATTTTCCAGTATCCCAGACTCAGGATCTCTAGAAATAAGATCTGAAATGAGACAATTGGTCCAGAAGTAAATATTGCCACAAAATTGCCTGTGCCAACTTTCCTGAAGCTGCAAGTATAAAGTTCCCTGCTATTTGTCCCTGATACATCATAACTAAGTTGACTGATATCTCTGACCTTCTACTTGATTTTCTTTGTCAAGTCCAGTGACTCTTTGTCAAGAACATCTCGTCCGTGTTGTTAGGAGCAGACCTAAAAGGCTGTATCTCACCAGTCTTCAATTCTTCTCATGGTCCTATTTTCATATTTTCTTTCACCATTCCTCTTCCTTAACTGGTGTCCCACTCCCACTCTGCAAAGTCAAAGTCAGGATAGCAAAGGCTCAGAACGAACAAAGACTTGTAACAAAAGTCAAAGATAATCAAAAAAAAGTTTCTTCCAACATATAAATAACAAGAAAAAAATCAAGGAAACAGTCCGTCCACTAAAGAGAGAAGATGGCAAGGAAATAACAGGCAACAGAGAGAAAGCAGAACTGCTTAACTCATTTCTTTGCATTCTGTTATTCCGCAAACAGAAACTGTAGCTCAACCCACCAAAAACATAACTGATAAAGACAGAAATAAAAGTTAAAATAAGCAAAAAAAATGTAAGAGAACACCTGTCTGATCTTGATGAAAACAACCGGGGCCTGATGGATTATATCCAGATTCTGAAGGAGCTGGCCAGACAGAGGTAATTTCAGAACCACTGCCACCATATCTTTCAAAAATCCTGGAGCACCAGGGAATGACACGAGGGCTGGAAAGAGACTGATCGCGGTTTCCCAATCTTCAAAAAAGGAAAAAAAACAGATCCAGAAAACATATAGACCAATCAGCCTAAACATCAATACCCAGGAAGATACTGGAAAAGATAATAAAAAACAGAAACTGCCAAACATCTAAATAAGTAATAGTAATAACTAGCAGTCAGAACGGGTTTGTTAAAAACAGATCATGCCAAACCAAACTTATCTCATTCTTCAAACACAGTGACTAAATGACTAGACCAGCAAAATACTGTGACATAATCATATTTAGATTTCAGCAAGGCATTTGATATAAAGTAGACCACAACCTACTTCTTAGTAGCTAGAAAAAAGTGGATAGATAGCACCACCACTAGATGGATTCGCCAACTGGCTGGCAAACTGTACTCAACAGGTTAGTCCTTAATGGGTCTAAAGTCTTACATGGAGGAGAGTAAGCAGCTGGGGTGCCACAAGGTTCTGGCTTAGCCACAGTACTCTTCAGTATCTTTCATTAATGACTTAGGTGAGAGAATAGAAGGGGAACTTAACAAATTTGCAGATGATTACTAAGCTGGCAGGAATAGCTAACACTCAAGAAGATAGGCTCAAGATCCAGGTGTGGATCTTGACAGACATAGAACACTGGGCATTTCTTTAAAAATGAAATTCATATAGAGAAAGTAAAGTCCTATAATTAGGCAAGAAAACCAAAGTACACAATATAGACTGGGTGAACCAGCTGCTATAGCAGTAACTGTAGAGAGGGATCTTGAGATACTTTAGTGGACAACCAGCAAAACTGAGCACAGCAGTGTGCAGCACCACCAAAAAGCTAATGCGCAATTCCTAAATATGCGTATTAACAGAGGTGACAGTCAAGATCAAGGGAAGTACTAATACCACTCTATAAAGCCTTAGTAAGACCACACCTAGAGTACTACATCCAGTTTTGGTCACTACATTATAAAAATGATGTTGAGAGTCCAGAAAAAGTACAGAGAAGAGCAACCAGGATGATTAGGGGACTGGAGGCTAAAACATAACAACGAATCGTTGCAGAAACTGGGCATGGCTAGTCTAGTAAAGAGAGGACCAGGGGAGACATGATAGCAGTCTTCCAATATTTGAGGGGCCGCCACAGGGAGGAAGGAGTCAAGCTATTTTCTAAAGCTCCGGTAGGCCAGATAAGGAATAATGGAAACTGAAAAAGGAGAGATTTAACCTGGAAACATGGAAAAACTTTCTGACACTGAGAACAATCAACCAATGGAACAGCTTGCCCTCGGAAGTTGTGGGAGCGCCATCAAGAAGAGATTGGACTGCCATTTGTCAGAAATGGCGTAGGATCTCCCGCTTGGGTGGGGGGTTGGACTAGATGACCTACAAGGTCCCTTCCAACTCTGATTATCTGTATCTGTATCTCATCCTCTTGCCATCACCATGAACAATTGTTTTCACACATGGCAAAAATATGATTCTTTTGGTGCTGTTGAAACCTATAACAAATAAACATCAGTCATTTTGTCACAACAAAACAATATGTGCAGGAGAAAGCTTAGAAATAAAGTTAAGGTGCCAGCTTACTCATTTCTGATAATTCAAAATTAAGTTTTGCTAGGACGATAATAAAGGAGTAACAATAGTTTTTGAATTTTACAAGAATTAAGTGGAAAGTATAAAATAAACTTTCATTATCAGGTACCAAATTAAAGCGACTGATTTCCACACTGACTTTGATTAAATGATTTGGACACATCATCTGTCTTAAATCAATTTATCAGTAAGGAAAAGGAATGTGCAATTCTTTTTTCATTCTCAGTTGCCAGTTTTCTCGGAAAGTGCCTGCTCTGAGCATGTTATAGCTCTCAGCAGTTTTGTTTTTTATCATACTCAGCAATCCAGCTGGTCAGCATCTATTCAGTTCTGCATATGGATATATTTACAAAAAACATAACTAATAAGTTATAGTGGTTTTTGAAAATGAGTCAGTCAGTCTAGCTGGCAAACCCATGGTTCAACTTTCCTCAATCTGGTACCTTCCAGATGTCTTAAATTATAACTCTTATCATCACTTATCACTGCAGGACTTGGGATGGTGAGAGTGCCATATTGGGAAAAATGCATAGATTGTTTTGGCCGATTTGAGGAATCTCTTGGTCTGTGGTTAGTAAGAGAGAATGGTTTCATTCTGAAACTGAAACTTTATTTTAGATTCCATAACAAGGGCCTTGAATATTATTCTTCAATGGATAGACATGCCATAAATTCAATTGACAGATGAAGCTGACTTCATATTTTCCTCTAACCTTTCTTAATTGATTTCATTGATCAGATGAGTATTATGCCCATGTGCATTGATACCAAACTTTCCAGCATAGTCCTCTCAAAACATGGAACTGATTGAGTGATTGATTACATACTATCAAGTTGTTTCAAGTCATGACCTGATAGGTAGATTTTCTCCATGGCAGTCCATTCTTAAACCATTCTGTCAAGTCTCTCAATCCTCTTTGCTCTTCTCTTTTCTTTCCCCTTTCTGTAATGGTGTGTAGACCTTGGGAGACTAAGTGGACAAATTCTAAATGGCCAAGGGAATGTCAGGTAAGAGGAAGTATAGTGCATAGTTACATAGTGGGTGGAACAAGACATTCAGGAAGGGCCCTTCCTAAGATATCAGCCTGCAAAAATGATGGTGGGAGAATTGTACTTTCAGATTTGCAATATTCTATTAGTGTAGTTTTACAATAAGCTAAAATTAGTTTATATGACAATGTTTCATGTCTGGTCTACCTGATAAATGATGTTTCCCAAAATAGAGCCTTTTCCAGAAGGCTGGGTCTTCGCCTGTGTCCAAAGTGGGATAATTTGAGCCTGGTCATTCATGACTGAAGTGAGAACTTTGATGATCCATTGGGGTTTTTTCTTTCTGTCTAAGTCTTCTTCAACACCAAATTTCAAAGGTGTTAATACTCTTCCTATTCTGCTTCTTTGAAGTCCCACTTTCACTTTCAATGAGTGTCGTAGGAAATGTTATGGCTTTCATGATTCTGATCTTTCTAGGTATAGACACCAAATGATATTTGAATATCTTTTCTAAGGTCTTCATGGCTGATCTACCAAGTGCTTTATAAATAGACACCTTCCAAAATATAATTAAGTATATCCTTGTGTGTCTTCCATATCTGTTGCCTACTACTTACGGGGGGAACATAGATTGACTATTCTGCTAGTTTTCCTCAAAGCAAGATTACAAACTAATTATGAATTAAAATGGTTGTGGGCCTCAATCCCTCCTTTATCAGATATCTTGATTTTCAATTAATGCTGATGACAGATAACTTGATTTCAAGTCTACAGATAAGATTTCATCAACTCCATGCTATTATTTTTCTAACTTTTCTGACCAGCTCCTTCTCACCAGTCTTTAATAATATAATCAGGCAGAGAGCCAAAAAACTGAGAAGTGAAGTTGGGTAGCAGCCAGATCTGAATTTCCTGTTTAACTATCACTCTTTTGTGTGATCTTCTCTTTTCTTTTCTTTCCTACAGGTAATTAATTTCAAAAGTGTCCAACCATATTACCTGTTTATTGATTTCAATCTTTGGACAGAAGAGAACGAGCTCTGAGATGATCCCTTATGGGACTAACCTAAATTCCAAAGCTAATCCAATAAATGGCAAGCTTGCCTAAAAATAAAAGCATAAAGTCTTGAAAAAAAAAATCAGAATCAGCAAAGTAGTGCTCTACTCACACTGGCCGACGGATGCAAAACGTTTGTAAAAAGGACACAGCGGACGAGAAAAATGTTCCATCCGTTGTTATC
>BHFT01043989.1:5680-50409 GCA_004320025.1 Laticauda laticaudata
CAAAAAAAAAAAAAAAATTGGGCCTGTGGTGAGCCCGTTTTCGTACTGTCACAACTTAACGACCGAAATCGCAGGCTCAATTACGATAGTAAGCTGAGGACTGTCTCTATCTCAGCTTCCTGAGGACTCCCGAATGTCACCCGCTGTGGCAAACAGGGGTACCTACCTTTGTCCACTGGGTGAACCCCCATTCGTAAGGGCAGACACGGAGAATGCAGGGCACGACCGAGAGCGGCTTCTCCGCTTCAGAGCACTGGCCCTCGGCCACCTCCACCTCCCGGCCTCCCGAATGCCTCACGCAGGACACGGATTGGGTAGAGACGCCAAGCCCACATGAGGAGGAGCAGGGCCCTCGCTCAGCCACCTTCCAGCTGTTTTGTTATAGGGAGAGAAAAGCAACATTGAAGGGACAGGCAACACCGTGGCAATCGTCTATCATCTATTATTTAGAGTTTCTTCGGTCATTTGCATTAAAAAGCTTTACTTCCCCCCCTTTTTTTAGACAATTATACAATATATTCTGTGCATTGGTGAATTTTTGTTGATTACTGCCAAGCCTGTGGGTACCGTTGTCGAAATCTGCTGGCCACACATTCATTGGCCAATCCCATTCCCACCACTTGGATGGTAAGAGGGGGAAAATGGCTTGCTAGCCCCCCCAATTTAGAAGGAGAAAGCTAATAACCTGGGTGGGCAAGGCTCCAGGTGGCAGGTTTCCTGTTCTTGGGGACGCAACGAGTCTTCACAGGCTGCATCGGGCAGGATCTCCTCCTCCTCCTCTTCCTTCTCAGCCCCTCGCGCACAGTATAAGACTTTGCGCATAACACCTTCGCCGCAGGTAACACTGCACGCCCCTTGCTTGTAAAACCACCTGAGTGGGAAGGAGAGAGGCAGAATCCAGGTGAGAAGCAGCAGCCCTGTGCTGCTGTTTTTTTGGGGGGGGCGGGGGAAACCGGTCTTCCAGGACTTGAAGTCCGGTCCAGTGCAGGAAGTCCTCAAACTTATGACAACCAAAGACCAGAGGGATGCTCCGTTGCTAAACAAGAAGGCAGTTGTTACCCAAAATGCACCTGGCTTTTTTCTTTTAACAGACTTTTCGGCCACGGCTGTTCTTAAGCCGTTGTTAAGTGAATCCAGCTTCCCCGTGGACTTTGCTTGTTGGGAGCTAGCCAGGGAGTTCGTCAATGGCGGTCACGGGATCCCAAATGCCACAGCCATCACAACTGCACATCCCAGTTGCCAAAATTATTATTATTATTTCACTTAACACCCTCAAACAAGAACGGGGGTCAAATCCCTTCGGCCGTGTGGTTGATTGCAGCTGTCAGGACTTATGACCACAATCGGCAGGTTCCATTCCACAGTCGTAACTCGAGGACTGCCTGTATAAGGGGGAAGGTCTGCAGACACACACACACACACACACACACACTTACTTTGGTGGGCATGGCTCAGGGTTGCAAATTTCAAGACGACTCGCTGGTTTCTGCGTCGGGTTGCAGAGCCTCTCCTCTCTTTCCTCTTTAGTGTCAAAAGCCAAGCAGACGTAACTCAGCAACATCCACCCTGTGGGAAGGAATCGTGGTTGTGTGTGTGTGAATGTCCTTAGCTTGTCCTGAGCAGGATTGTTTCTTCAGATGCCGTCTTACACCCAGCGGACATGACTTTCTCTTGGCTGGGGGATTCTGGGAGTTGGAAGTCTATCCATCTTACCGTTGTCAAGATTGAGAACTGCAGCCTTAGGCCTTCCTTCCTTCCTCCCCTCCCTCTCCTCCCCTCCCTTTTCTCTTCTTTTGCCCTTCCTTCCTTCCTTTTCCTCCTTTCCTTTTCTTCCTTCTTCAACCCTCCCTCCTTCCCTCTTTTTCTCCTTCCTTCCTTCCGTCCTCCCTCCTTCCCTCCCTCCCCTTTCCTCCTTCCCCAAGGAAAGTAAAGGAAAGTAAAGGAGGAAGTTGAGAGGGAGAAAGGAAAAAAGGAAAGGAAGGAAAAGAAGGAAAGCCTACCCTCTTCAACCCTCCCTCCTTCCCTCTTTTCTTCCTTCCTTCCTTGCTCCTTCCCTCCCTTTCCTTTCCTTCTTCAACCCTCTCTCCTTCCCTTTTTTTCCCCTTCCTTCCTTCCTTCCTTCCTTCTTTTTCCCCTTCCTTCCTTTCCTCCCTCCCTCCCTCCTTCCCTCTCCTTTTTTCCTCCCTCCCTCCCTGGATCAGACACTGAAACCGGATCAATGATCAAGGAATCCAGGTTAAATATCTCCACCTCCTCCGCAGGAGACGGGACACTTCCCAGCCAAAGGGCTCCAGACATACACAGACTGGTTTCCACTCTGGTCTCGCTCTTCCGGAGCCCTGGACTTCGATTCCTGTTTCAGGAGACACCAAAACCATCACAAGGATGTGGGTGGAAAGGAAAGGTCAAAAGGAAACCAACAGGGAGATTACAACCAGTCACTTTCCGGTTGTAACTTGAGGAATACCTGATTGCTGTTTTCTTGTCTCCATACAGAGGTGATCTACTAATGTCTTTTCCAAACAGTTTTCCCTTTCAATTTCTCAGCCATTTCCAAATTATCCCAAATGCCAGACTAGATTAAAAACTCATCTGGGTGTCAGCATTCCAGAAAAACAAACTCCAATAGCAAAACTCCAAGACCGGCATTTTCTCAAAAGTCCCAATTTATTAGAGCTGTTTTACTGACACATCTGGGAAAACCCCATCTGAGAGTTTTGGGTTTTCCTCCAATAATTAAAAAAAAAAAATCAAACAATCCATCCCTGCACCCGTCACTCCATCATATGCCCCAACCCCCACCTATCCCAAACTTGAGATCTCCCTTCAACTGCTCCTCCGTCAGGTGCAGGAATACCATCGCCTTGACTCTAAAGAAGAACGCCAGTATGCCTAACCACACACGCTCCATAAAATCCCCCCCAAAACTCCCATGCTCAAGAATGTGGCAGCGTGGAAGCTTCAGGTGCTAATGTGGCTTCCAAAGCTGACACTGGATAGTCCTGTTAAGTCTGTAATGTCAGTGCCCTCTCGGAACAAACCTGTCAGGATTCCGGCAATTGCCCTAATTAAATCACGATTCTTGAGCCAAACTTCAAAAAACTTCCAAGGATTCATTAGAGGTGACATTCGGCCACTGCCCTGTATGAAGCCAACTCTGCCCTACGTCATTTACAGTCCCCTGAGACCCTGTTTCCCCCTCCCTCCTGGGTGTGTCATACATCAGATTCTCCTATTGAGCACGTTCAGGGGCTGGGTGTCATCTTTCACATTCTCCAATTAAATATATTTTCGGGCAAAAGCTGTGGTAGTTTAGTTACAATCTTTTAAATATAAACCAAAAGTACATTCCAACTCTTTTTAAATATAAAGAGTTGGAATGTACTTTTGGGCAAAAACTCTGGTAGTTTAGTTACAGTCTTTTAAAGATAAAGAGTTGGAATGTACTTTCAGCTTTCAAACTGCTGCCCTGCTATTCCAGATTTCCTTCCTCTCCAACCTCTTTTTCATTTTATGGCAACTACTAAAACAGGCATAGGGGTGTTTTATGAGTTGACACAACTTTTGTCTTCGCCCAGTGGCTAAAACAGGCCATCGCAGCTACTAAAACGAATGGCTGCAAAAGCAAGGACTACGTCAAGGCCAGAAATACATACCGTGTTCCATCCCAATGGGCAGACGTCCACAGTGCAAGGCATGAAGGCCGGAGGTTTCTGGCCGGCTGGGCACAACCTCTCATCCACAGAGGATTCTAGCCCATCAACGGTCTGGACACAGGTCACGTGCCATGTGGCCACCCCCAAGCCACAAACGGCAGAGCATCTGGCTAGCTGTGATTTCTTCCAACTGGATGGGAAGAAAGGAAGAAGAATCCAGGATTGGCCATCCTTTCCCTGTCTTAGATCTTCAGAAAAAGACTGGACATGCAGGTGGGATACAAGAATGAGTGTGATGAAGGGGAGGTTTGGATTTCGATGAGAAAGAGTAGAGTAGAGTAGAGTAGAGTAGAGTAGAGTAGAGTAGAGTAGAGTACAATAGAATAGAATAAAACTGAAGTAGTCTTTGATAGGTAGGACATTGTAATGGATAATTGTATTTATTTTTCTTATATTTTAAAGTGAACTTTATTTACAAAGGATTAAAAAGATATAAACATACAAATATACAGAAATAAAAAATAGTAAACGTACAAATTGAACAGTAAACATATTTCTTTCTATTACATTTGATATTAGGTTTGATAGTTCATAATAAATAATAAGGAAGGAATACTTGCCAATTATTATCATGTAATGGATAATTTTATGCACTACGCTTAGGTCAGGCTGAAGGCAGCATAGTTCTGGGTTGTCTAAGCCTAACATTTCAAGTCTGATGGCATAAGATGACAACAGAACGGATGGAGACTGCTCTGAAGGACCTGGCTTGAATGAAAATGGTCCAGAGAAGCTTTTACTCACTGCGGTTGGCAGAGTTTCACCGCGCATGTTTCTTGCCTAGAAGGGGGCTTTGGAATCTTGAGGCAATAGAAGTCATCCACCTTCTCGCCTCTTGCCTGATCAAAGCAGGAGTAACGGACTTGCAGCGTGCCTGCAGAGTAAAATTTGGGGTCATCATCTCCGTAAACACGAGGGAGTTTCCCCACGGAAGAAGAGATGGAATTGGAAGGCCACGGAAAAGGAATCACCCCGCCTGACGGAAGATAATACGACGTGCACCACAATTGAGGCCTGGAATTTATGTTGCTACGTAAGATGGTTGTTCGGTGAGATTTGTTCCCATTTTACGGCCTTTCTCACTTCCGTTATTAAGTGAATCACTGCCAGTCACACAATCGTTCAAGTGAATCCGGCTTCTCCTTTGACGTTGATTTGTCAGAAGGTTGCAAAAGGGGATTGATTGCATGACCCCGGGACACTCAACCGTCGTAAGTACATGCCATTGCCAAGCATCCAAATTTTGACCACCTGGCCCACAGGGACGCTGGAACGGTTGTAAGGGTGAAAAACGGTCATAAGTCACTTTTTTCCTAGTTTCAGTCTTTTGAACAACATGGACTCATGAAAGCAGCCTCTCTTTGGAAGGCGCCTCTTAAAGCCGCCATGTCATCTTGTGGCCTTCCAGCTTTGCAATAATTAATAGCAGAGAGATGGGAAAAAACCCGCTTCCTTAAAAGAGCAAAGAAATTGGGGTTTTTTCCCCCTCCCAAATGTTTAAAAGGGGTGCACCTTGGCCCCAATTTACTCAACCTTGTGTTTTTACTAAGAATTTACTCAACCTTGTGTATTCTCTGAGATGTTTCCTCGCTCCCCAAATACCCCGGGGCTAAAGATAAAGAGACAGAAAAGGAAATAAAAGGACAGTTAAGAAACTCACCTGTCCCACAGGTGACTGAGCATTGGCTGAGCTGGGCCGTCCAGGTGTGGCTCTCTTTTTCACTCGGCCTAAAGTAGCTGAAGGTGATATCAGGGCTGGTGGCACTTCCATATTCTTTCCCGTATTTCCTGTAAACCTGGATGAAAAAGGAACACGGAACATACCGTCAGGGCTGAACTTACAACCGTTCGTTTAGGCACTGAAAAAAAGTGGAACTTTTTTTCACACTTATGACCCTTACAGCCTTCCCCCATGGTCACATGATCAAAATCCAGGTGTTTTTGGACTCATAATTAGCGATTCGCTTAACAGAGGTGGAAAGGAAGGTGAAATTGTGCAAAACTCACTTAACTGTCTCGCTCAGCAACAGAAATTTTAGACTCCCACTGTGCTCCTAAGTCAAGGACGGCGTGCGATTAAATAACCTGCTCCATTATCCCACATAGGTTTGCCAAGGTAGTTTGCTTTGTTTCCTAAGCTTATTTTGCCTTCCATTTAGAGTCCCTGCTCCTTAGCTGTTGTGATTTCACCACCTTACCTGTATCTCTGTCTCTTCCTGGACTCGTCCAGCCAGGTGAATCTCCTCCAAACTGGGGAGATTATCTTCTGTAAGGAAGACCTTGTACTCCAACCGATTGTCTTCCAAGATCGCAGGGTAGGTGACGTTTAAAGAAACAAGGCCTTTCCCAGCGACGGTGTATTGTCCTTGAATTTTCACAGCTAGGATGAACGGAATAACAGAGTGGGAAGGGACCTTGGAGGTCTTCTAGTCCAACCCCCTAAGAAATCCGATAATATTTCAGACAAGTGGCTGCCAAGTCGCTTCTTAAAAGCATCTAGTGATGGAGCAGGGTGTTAAAGACTTCCGTTCCTTAAGGTGACCGATTAACAGGAGTGAAGAGGAATCAAGATGGTTGCTTCTCTCCTGGATTGGTTTCCATCCATTGCTTCTTGTCCTGCCTTCTGGTGCTTTGGAGACTAGCTTGGCTCCCTCGCCTTTGGGGCAGCCCCTCAGATACTGGAAGGCTGCTATCATGTCTCCCCTGGTCCTTCTTTTCATTAAATTACACATACCCAATTCCTGCAACCGTTCTTTTTATATTTTAGCCTCCAGTCCCCTTATCATCTTCATTGCTTTTCTCCACACTCATTCCAGGGTCTCAACGGCTTTTTGAAGTGAGAGTAAATGCCATGAAATGGAGAAGGTTAAGCCAGATGTTTGAGTAAGCCTAGGGAAGCATTAGGTGGATTTCTCACACTGCCCTTCAAAGGATCGACTCTGGAAGCTTTTAACTAGATCGTTCAAGCTGTCTGCCTTTCTAAATGAATTATTTTCACCCTGTCCTGTTTTCCCAAAAAAAGAATTAGGAGAAGACTCAAGGGGCATCTCATGAAGGTGTTCACATCACACAGACAAGTGTGCCTGTTTTTTTGGTAAGTATAGCTGTTATAGACCTGTTGATTATTAAAGTCAGATTTGATTAGCAATCCCCACTGCCTTCTAGCACAGATGATGTTACCTAGCTGGGTAATGAAATGTCTGCAAGAAAACAACCAAGCTCAGAGAGCATCAAGGACTCCACAGAGAACTGAGTTGCTTTATTGAAGGTTTTTTGGGGAAGCAGGAGATCAGATTCAATATTAGTTTGAATCTTAAGTGTTATTTGCCCATCCTTTAAATTAATCCTTGAATATACTCTTCCCTTACTTGAGAGACAGAGACATGTGTCCTGTGGCTGGCTAGGGAATTCTAGGAGTTGAGGGCTACAAGGGATCTTCTCCCATGGGACAATCCATGGAGATGTTCTTCTAGGGCCTTTGCCCTTACCCTGCTCAACCAATGCTGGGCTTCATTGACTCACCCAAGTGGGTGAAGAGGGGTTTCCGGTTGACCACGTGGACTGAGGTTGTGTTAGGAGACAGCGTCAGGAAGGTTGTGTACTCTGAAAGAGAATGCAAGCCAGGGGGAGATAGAAGAGGGTTGTGAAGACCTCAACTTGAGTAACTTAGAGGGAGGGAAAGTGACAGTGGAAGGAGCCCTTGAGGTTCCTCAAAGCATCCAGCTGGCCATGAAGGTTGAGTGAGAGACCTTCATAATCCAAGTCAAGAGGTTTCTTCTCATGTACAGGTGATCCTCAAGTTACAGCCAAAGTATAGGATGGCACTGAAAAAAGCAACTTAGGGCAGGTCCTCACCTTTACGGCCATTGCAGCATTTCTGCGGTCACATGAACAAAATTTGGGAGCTTAGCCTACCGGCAGTGTATTTGCTTGAGAGTGGCAGAATTCCGTAAGTGACGTGAATGCCAGGTGGGCATTTTCTCAGCTGGCTGCTGACAAGCAAATTGAATTGGGGGGGAGGGAGAACCTGATTTGGCTCTATGACTATGTGAGTCACTTAAAGACTGGGTGTTCCGGCCTAAGCTTCCTTAAAAAGCATAAACCACAATCTTATTCCTGGCAAAACCTCTTTTTATTTCCCACAGCTGTGAATTACATTCATTCACAGCCTGCAAGGCTTTACAAACGGTCTTTCAGGGGAATGTTTATCAACACCCACTTGGTGTTCGCACTTGGAATGCGGTCAGAGAAGGAATTGATGGCCAAGGCCAAACTCGACACAGAACTTTTCAAAGCTTGAATCGACCAGACAAACTAATTGCTTCCTGCAAAAGCTCACATCCCGTTGAGTCCTCTTTTATGTCCTATGGGAGGAGCCAATCATCGCCGAGGTGTGGCCTTACCCCTGAGCCAACCCTGCTTTCTCAACTGTTCTTATCTTCTGGTAGCCCTGTTCATGCGCAGGCTGGGAACTGGTTCCATAAGCTCCCCTGCATCACTGCTATCTGAGCCCGAAGGCAGCTGATGACTGCCAGCCTGCCCTAGCCCCATCTCTACCTCCGATGCAGAGCCCTCCTCTGGGCCTTCCTCAGCCTCCAGACCCAGCCCAAGTTCCTCCCCAACCTCCTCACCACTGTCTGACTCTGCTGTCAGCTCCATCAGCTGCCAGCGAGCCACAACACTGGGGTGGTTCACTTAACAACCACCCCAAAGAGGTGGTATAACCGGTAAGCAATTAAATTAACAACTGCCTCACTTAGCAACACAAGTTCCGCTCCCAATTAGGGTCATAAGAAGGAATATCTGTATGTAGGACTGGACAAAAAAAAAAAGGCAACAGAGAGGATAGAACGGAACTATACCTCTGGCTTTTCCCTCAGTAAAAGAGCCCTTCACGTTTACGCATGATGTGCTGTCTCCTCCGCATATTTGGCATGCGTCCATCTTCTTTCCAGAATCCATCCGGCCATCACACCCAAACACCTGAAGAAAAGGAGGGAGAAAAAATGAGCTGAAGTTGCTTGCTGGATAGCCAGCCTGGCCTATTGAATATGGCATCTCCCAGAATTCTTTGGGCCATGCAGGCTGAGAATTGTGGGAGATTGTTTTTAATTCATAAACAAGAAGAGAATTTGGAAGTCTTTCACCCTTACCCTACAGCTGCCCATCACACACAAAGCAAGGCTATCCTTGTCTGCCAGGCTGCTTTTCTTGCATCTTGTCCCATCAATGAATTGGTCCCCACGGCTCACCATGAAGTTCTTCCCAGCTGCCTGGCACATATATTGGCACAGAGCATCTCCTGCAGATAGAAGAGAATGGGGGAACTCGGATAATGGAGGAGGAAGAGGAGGAGGGGAAAGAGAAAGGAGGAGAGGAAGAAGAGAAGAGGAAGAAGAGGCGAGGAGAGGAAGAGGAGGAGGAGAAAGAAGAAGAGGAAGAAGAGAAAGAAGAATAGGAGGAGGAGAAGAGGAAGAGGAGAAGGAGAAGAAAGAAGAAGGGGAGAAGAGAAAGAAGAGGAGGAGAGAAAGGAGGAGGAGAAGAGGAAAAAGAAGAGGAGAGGAGGAGGAAGATGTTTTTTTGATTTTGTGCAACCTGAACCTTAGAAATAAATTTGCTGCCACATCAGACCCAAAGTTCTAAGTCACTCTGGGCCATTGGACCTTCAACAGACTTGTGTCCTCCATGAATCTATCCAGTCCCCTTTCACAACTATCCAACTTAGTAACCATCCCCATCTCTTTCCGGTCAAGCGGTCCTTGCTCTTCGAAAGAGGGAGAAAATCTCCCTCCCTTTCCTTTCTCCAGGCTAGGTGTGATTTTGAACCCCGGTTCCTCCCTGGTTTGCCACCCAAAGCAATTTACCTTTGGCATAGCCAGCTGCTGAAACCCACTTGTAGAAGGAAGGCAACTGTTGATGAAGGTAGAGCGGCTTCATGTTGGTGGCTGAACATTGCTCATCCATGAAGTCCATCTGGGTCTTCAGGCAGGGCTTCAGGAGAAGAGAAGCCAGAAGCTTAGGGCCATATGCTCACCGTTTCCTCTCCCGAAATGAGAGTTGGACTTTGCTTTTGAGGGATTAGTCCTCCTCAAGAACTTCTGGCAAGGCCTGCAGGTTTTTCTGGCCCTTCCAAATAGAAGCATCTAATGGTGGGTTGCCACCACTGCAAATTTGCACTTGCCAAGATAGCGTGAATGACCATGCAAGTGGGGGAGATGATGAGCAAATGAGAAGATGGGCTGAATCTTTGCTACATCTTTTCCATGATGTGTCATCCCTGGTCATTTTCCATGCTCTTTCTAGTAGGTTTTGGAGCCTTCCTCGAGAGAGAAGAAGGGCAAAAGGCCAATGGGGCAGGTGGCTTCCCAACACACTCGACCTCCAGACTTTAATGCTCCTTCAAGCTAAGGTTGCAAGCGCATTCTTACATGCAAGGGAAATCCTGCAAAACAATCAGGGCATCGATAGGCATCCCCCCACCAGTTCCTTCTTCAGAACTGGATTTCTTTTGAATCCGACATCCACCTACCTGCACATGACACATCTCGGCTTGCAAGGCTTCTCCCTGGCATGGTTGCCCTCCAAAAGCAGGTCTGAAAAGAAAAGGAATTTCTGAAGCGAGATGTGCCTGACCTCTGGAACAGTTGTTTCTCCTCAAGATTCAAAGGACTCTGATAGCTTTTCCTCTGCAACCATTTTTGTTTTGTTTAAAATTGCTGTTCTTATGTCAGGATTCCGGCACTTGCCCTAATTAAATCACCAGCCTCAAGCCAAGCTTCCAAATCTTCAAAGGATTTATTAGGAGCGAACATGTCGGCATGGCCTGTATGAAGCCGATTCTGAGACACATAATTCACTGTCACTCTTGACCCTGGTTTCCCCCCACCCCACCCCTCTGGGTGTGTCATAATTCATATTCTCCAACGAAACATGTTCATAGCCCAGAGTCATCAATCATGTTCTCCAATTAGAGATTTGCGTGGCAGGAATTCCAGTCGCTTAGTTACAATCTTTGCAAGATATGAATGGAATGCACTTTCAGTTCCAAACTGCTGCATTGCTCTTTCAAATTTCTTCTCCCCCATTTTCTCTATTTATGGCAACTCTAAAACAGGCATAGAAATGTTTCATGAGTTGACATCTTATTTTGCCTGACTTCATGCCAGTAGCCCTCAGGTTCACAAATGTTCAATTAATGGCCATTCAAATTTAACAATGGTACTGACGAAAGCCATTTGTGACTGGTCCTTTAGAGGTATGAGCGCTGCAGCATCCTCGTGGCCACATGATCAAAATGCAGGCGCTTTGGCAACTGTCTATGATGCAGTGCCCCGTTTGCATTGTTAATTTGTGACTATTTGACTCCATAAATAAATAAATGAAAGCCCAGGCGTAGCCGTTGCCGGGCTACATTTCCCAGGATTCCTCACCACTGGGTGGGTTGGGAACTATAGTTCAGCAACATCTATAGGGACGCAGTGGCTCAGTGGCTAAGATGCTGAGCTTGTCGATCAGAAAAGTCGGCAGTTCAGTGGTTCAAATCCCTAGCACCGCATCACAGAGTGAGCTCCCATTCCTTATCCCAGCAACTTCTGCCAACCTAACAGTTCGAAAGCACGTAAAAAAATGCAAGCAGAAAAATAGGGGCCACTTTGGTGGGAAGGGAACAGCGTTCATGCACCTTTCAAGGCGTTGAGTCCTGCTGGCCACATGATCACAGAGACGTCTTTGGACAGTGCTGGCTCTTTGGGTTTGTAACGGAAGCCAGAAACAACTAGCAGGGATGTGCAAGGAGGGGAATTTTTACCTTTACCATCTAGTAGGGCACACTCTTAACTCTAACCCTTGATCCATGCCATTTAAGCATGTGTGTCATACTTGGGAAGATCAAGGCCTAATTTACCGGGGGTTGTTGCATTGTCGTTGTCTTGACGTGATCCCTCCTCCACAGCTCCTGGAACAGGGAGTGAAGGAACCCCAGGCAGACCACTGCCCATGCACCATGCTAACTGGAGACAGATCTTCTAGGGAGCTGCAGAGTCCTTTGAAACACCACTGGGGGAGAGAAAAGATCATGACAGAACTACAGTTTATGACGAAACAGCTCTGCATTTCAAAATTGCTGAATGCTTTTAGAGGAGCGTCTGGAAAGAGAAAGAATCAGATCTCCTGGCTGGATCCATAGCTGGGTGTGATTTTGAGAACAAATGACCCTCTCACCACCCAGAAAAATCTGATTTTACCTTGTTGATCCCACATTCGGTTCCATCCAGAAGTGGGACGTGGAGCCGAGAGCAGGAGGATGGATTGGCTGAATTGGTGTGGCAAGAGAGAACTTGACACATGTCCTGGGAAAAAGGGGAGGAAAGAAAGGGGAAAAGATGTTCGTCACTCACAAAAATCTATTTCTAGGGCCTCCTTTATCCCACAAGAATGCAATAAAGCTAAAACAAACAGAGAGACAAAGGGCAAAGTATATATAGGTAGGAAGGTAAGTAAGTAGGTAGGTAGGAAGGAAGGAAGGAAGGAAGGAAAACTGAAAGATGCTGAAATCAGGGATGAGAAAAGGAAGGAAGGAAGGAAGGAAGGAAGGAAGGAAGGAAGGAAGGAAGGAAGGAAGGAAAGCTGTTTGAATGAATCCTTTCAGCCTTCCAAAGCTCTGTCTTCAGGGTGATGAAAGCCTACCTAACCCAAAAGGAACAATTTTACCTACCACATCATAGCTGAAAGTGCAGGCCAAAGCCCCTGAACCGAAGGCAATTTTGCATTGCTCGTCTGCCCCAAAGTACAGGCCAGGCTTTGCTTCCGGCAGACTGCTCTTTAACACAGGCAAATCATCTGTGCAGCTTGCTTGGCCTGTACTGGTAATAAACCAGAAGAAACCAAGGTTGTCGGGTTAGTTGGGAAGAATACAAAAAGACCGTCTCAAGAATGCAAAGTGGAGTTCCTTGGTGCTCCCTGAGCTGGGCTGTGTTTCCTGCAGATGTTTCATGACCCAACTAGGAAACATCATCATGCTAGAAGGGAATGGGGTTTGGGGAGAGGAGGAGGAGGAGGAGGAGGAGGAGGAGGAGGATGATAATTATGGAGTCCTTGGGGATCTCTGAACATGGATGCTTTCTTGCGGACCTTTCATTACCCAGCTCAGTAACATCATCAGTGCTAGTGAGTGTGCCTTGCTCTCTTTTTATATCCAGTATATTTCTGAGCACACATTCTTAGCAAAAGGTAATTGATGAGAGGCCCAAGGAAGAGAGAAAGCAGAGCTTTGGTCCTTTTACCCGACAAATTCCTGCAGCTGTTCTCTGCTACAGACCGACCATGTCAGGTCCACACTGTTGTGTCCCCCTTCGGAGCCCATAACGTGTCGGTCTGCCACACAGCGGTTCCCTTCTCCATCGTGGTCGATCCCAAAGCTGCCATCCAACCAGAATCAGAAAAGAAGAAGAGATCAAAGGAGCGGTAGAGATCAAGATTTTCCTTACCTTTATCCCAAATCCCAGAATTGCCCTTGAGACAATTTTCCTTTGGGGTGTTTGCAAACCAGCTTGTATTGACAAATCCTTTCTTAGTGAATTTATATAGATAAATTTTCCTAGAAATTGGTTTTATCTATCTATCTACCTACCTACTTACCTATCTATTTATTCCAGGCTCGTTCTGGTCCTCCTTGCCCACTCACCTGTGGGCAATCTCATGCGCAATGGTGATGCCCAAACCGAAGCCAGTGTCTTCGGCGATGATGCAGCTCCAAAACCTTGAACAGACTCCTCCTTTCGAGGTGATGCCACGCACCTGCTTATTTCCATCTGGGAGTTCCAGATCAAATCTAGGCAGGCAAAGAAAGTAACAAAAAATTGAAGGAAAGAAAAGACCAAGAGAAAGAAAAGAAAAGAAAAAAAACCAAGCTAGAATCAGAGTTCCACCAATTGGGCCGCTTATACCTCAATTCAGATTGCAGTTCCCAGAGTTATGGAAGTTACTCAAAAGGAAAACAACTTTGTCCCCAAGTCTTTGCTCAGAAAATGGGGCAGTCAAGTGACTGCAGGATGCTATAGATAACCTTCAGTGTTGAATAGAACAGCATAAGAGTTAGAAGGGACCTTGGAGATCTTCTAGTCCAACCCCCTGCTTAGGCAGGAAACCCTACACCGCTTCAGACAAATGGTTATCTAACATCTTTTTAAAAACTTCCAGTGTTGGAGCACTTGCAACCTCTGGAGGGAAGTTGTTCCACTGATTAATTGTTCTCACAGTCAGGAAATTTCTCTTTAGTTCTAGGTTGCTCCTCTCCTACTAGTCAAAGGTGGGTAACGAAGAACAGGACGGAAGACCACGAAACCTCTTATCGAACTGAGGGAGAAGAAACCCGGCAGCCCCTCAAATACTGGAACACGGATATCATGTCACCCCTGGTCACCTTCTCTTCACTAGACTAGTCATGCCTAGTTCCAGCAACCGTTCTTCATATGTTTTACCCTCCAGTCCCCTAATCCTCTTTGTGGCTCTTCTCTGCACTCTTTCTAGAGTCTCAACATCTTTTTTTTACATTGTGGTAACCAAAACTGTTATCCGATTATTGACTGCCTGAAGTACAGTCACAAGACCTGGGGGACAATGACTGGAACTTAGAATCTGGGTGTTAGACTGGTCACCCCCTAAGTGACCAGTTGAAGTTCTGATGAATCGATGTAGGGAGATACTTACAACCTGGATTATAAGTGACCAGTTGTAAGTCTGAAGACAACTTATACTCCTCAGGCTTCAACACAAACCATTATGGCTCTGGGGAAGGGAATTTGTCTTCCAGTGCAAAGCTTTTTGGCTGGCTAACCATTCCTCAAAGTTAACAGTAATTACTTGGTGACGTAAAGAACAAGGTCAGCGTGATAAGGTTCCAGGTCATTCTCTGGGTTGATCTCCAGGCTCCATTTGCAAACGCTCAGGATCGAGCTTGTGATGTTGGTGGAGATCTGGATGCTTTCCTGGGAAAAGAGCCATTGAGCCCCAATTAGAGCCCCAATTAGACTCAGATTCAAGGGGACACAATTAAGGCTGAGACTCGACAGATCCATATCATAGCAACAAAATCTTTGGGGATGGAACAACCACAATTTTAGGTGGTCAGTTTTAAACTTCAAACCCACAGTTTAAACTTAAACTTCAGACCCACAGTTTACGTTCCCTCCAGTTAATATTTTATTTCTATCTGAAGAAGGTTCCATATAATGGACACTTTTAGGTGCTTCCTAGGTAGAGTCACAAATTCATAGTTTCAGTATCATTTTTCTGGAGAATATGGAGGGAAAATATCAATTTCTCTCCCTCCTTTCTCTTTTTCTTTATTTATCCTTTCTTTATTTCTCTTTCTGTCTTTCTTTCTTTCTCCCTCTCTCTTTCCTTTTTTTCTCTCTATTACTCTCTCTCTCTCTCTCTCTCCCCCCCCCCTTTTTTTTACCTCAGATTCTGCGAGGATAATCATTTTGATCAGATGAATCCTGAATTGAATACCCAGTGAGGGATCTCGAAGAAGCTCTGCTCCCTACAGAAGAGAAATATGTACATATATGTATTCAGATAGCTTGTCAGGAGAAATAAAGAATCTGAGATTAATACATTATTATTTGTAGAGGAAAACAAATGCAACTAGGGAGGGAAGGAAAGAGAGATGATGAAGGGAAGGAAGGAAAAGGAGGGAGGGAGGGAGGGAGGGAGGCTCCCTCCTTCCTTCCTTCCTTCCTTCCTTCCTTCCTTCCAAGGAAGGAAGGAAGGAAGGAAGGAAGGAAGAAATTTTCCCGTGTGTAGCCCCAAAAGAACTCACAATATTGAGGTTGGTGAGGATGTACCTCTCAGTCTCTTCTTTGTGGAAATGGTAAACATCTGGCCCTACCACCACTAACAGCTCCAGATGTTTCACCTTCTCCTCAACCCCTCTGCGAATCCGGAATGAAACTCTTCCATCTGCAACGGCACAGAGAGATGGAAAAAACCATAAAATACGCAGACCCCGTGTTTAAAGAAATGGGATTATTACAGATATGTAACTTCAGTTTTTAATTTGAGTTTCCAAGAACCACTGAGCCACGTGGACAGTTCTAAGAATAAGGCTGTCCCTTCACTTCTGGATTCTCTCTAATTTCCAAGGGAGGGAAAAAATCAGCTTACTGGTCTGTGCTGACATTGAATCATCCCACAGACTGCTGAAGACGATGTGGGGCCTGGAGAGAAGGGGTTGCTCCAGATGGTGTTGGTGTTGCTTTCTCACTGGTGTGATGTGAACCTTCTTGCCATGAACACTGATAAAGCCTTGCTAAGGGAAATAAGAGAGCCTCAGCATGCGAATGACTGAATAATTGCAAAGAACATCAATCCTTCCATTCTCCACCCTTCAGTTTAGAACTGAAGAAACTTCTTGAATGAGAAGTCAAATGTTTACAAGGGAAGAAGGAAAACAACAACCAAGGAAGCCCAGCTGCCTTTTGAAAAATTGCCTTTGGGTCAGCTGTGACTTGGATGATTGAGCATCTCCATAGACGTATATCCAACACACCTTCCTGCTTCTAATTTCCCCACAACAACCACCTTGTGAGGTGGGTTGGGCTGTGTTGTTGCCTGCCAGTGGCCAGTGGAGCTGGCGGCAGACTCAAACAGTGAGGAGGTTGGGGAGGAACATGGGTCAGTCCTGGAGTCTGGGGAAGGCTCTGATGAGGGCTCTGCATCAGAGGGAGAGATGGGGCCAGGGCCGTCTGACAATTATCAGCTGCCTTTGGAGTTGGAGATCAGTGGGGCAGAAGAACAGCTGGAGCCTGTTCCCAGTGTGCACATGCATAGAGCTGGCAGGAGAAGGGAACAGCTAAGGAACAAGGCTCGACTCAGGAGTAAAGGCTCAGATGGATGGTGAATGGCCCTCCCATATGGAATAAAAGGAGGAAAAGGGGAGTGGGGTTTGCAGAAGGCAATTAGTTCATTTGGGTGAAGATTTGTTCCTGCATTCTTGCCACGTATTGTCTGCTACAGTGTGGCATCTGAAAGATATCGGCCTGACAACTCTCCAAGCCTGATAAAGGTCTGGAGTTGTGAAATCTCTTGACAGACTGTCGGCCAGGACTTTGCTGGAGAGGAATTCACTTCAACCTAAACAAAAGGGGTTTTATCGGGATGAGGAGTCGGCTTCGTGATTTTGTGAAGCCTCGGTCAGAACAGGCTGAGAGAGGAGAACTGGCCCAAAGTCATCCACCAAATGTAACTCGACACTCTATAAACACTAAGCAAACTGACTTTAGTTGCATTGAACGGTTGTATGTCTGGAACCCTTTAAACATGCTGGGAGATTTCAATGGAACTCGGCCCCTTTGCAGCCCGAAAGATCTTGAGATGTTACTTACCAGTTCTCCTTCACAATATGTGACACGGCATTTTGCCCCCAGGGGTGTGAGAGGCTTCCCTCCAGCAAAGCAATTATGCCTTGAACGCCATAGAAAACTAGTGGAAGAGTTTAACCTTTGGATGCTCACGAAAAACGGGGGGAAAAGGGCCTGCTCTTGAGAGAACTCAAAGGCAAAGTGATCTCCTGAAGCTTGGAAAGAACAACGCTGGGCTGTACAAGACGTCTGTCCGTCTTCGCAGGAGCAAGTCAGAGGTACAACTTCAAATTCTGGCACTGGAAAAATGAGAATAGAGACGCGGATATGCTGGGCCTGAACAGAACCAAACTTGGATTGATTTTATATCTGGAGAATTCTGTTCTATCCTGTTCTGTTCTATTCTGTATTATTCTATTCAATTTTCTATTATTTTCTATTCTAATTTCCATTTTCTATTCTATTTTCTATTCTATTTTCTATTCTATTTTATTCTATTCTTCCATTCCACTTTCTATTTTCTTTTCTTTTCTATATTGTATTATTCTATTCTATTCTTTTTCTTTTCTATTTTTAATTTCTATTCTTTTCTATTCTAATTCCTATTCTTTTCTTTTCTATTCTAATTTCTATTCTATTCTGTATTCTATATTGTATTATTCTATTCAATTCTCTATTTCTTTTCTATTCTTTTCTATTCTAATTTCTACTTCCTATTCTATTTTCTATTCTATTCTGTATTCTATATTGTATTATTCTATTCAATTCTCTATTTCCTTTCTATTCTAATTTCTATTTTCTATTCTGTTCTATTTTCTATTCTGTTCTGTGTTCTATTCCAATTCCAATCTAAATATGGAACACAACTGGGCTAGATCCATACACTTGCCTCATGACATCTCAAGCCTAATTAAAATCAGGGCAATAATAATTAAAATCGGTGCCACAGACATGGCATCTTCTTACCTCTGAGGCTTGAATTTGTCCCGAAATAAAAGTAAACGTCATGGGCTTTCAAACTATTCAGAAAAGTCTACAAGGAGAAAGGGGAAAAGAAAGTCCAACACTCACATGTCAAGATCAAAAAACTCTCAGAACAAAAGACCACAGTTCAAAGAAGTCAGAGGTCCACACATCCAACCAAAGATAGATAGATAGAGAGAGAGAGAGAGAGAGATGAAAAGAGATATACTTGAAAGTTTGCAGAGGTTGGATTCAAAACAAGATATGGAAGCATTAATGTGGGCTATGAAGAAATTAAAGAAAACCACACTTATGTCACTTGGCAGATTGCACATTTTCAGTGCAGAGCTGGACACTTTGTGGATTAAAGCACAATGCCCTTCTCTCCTGCTCCCCAAATCTTTATCTGGTTAGAGGCCAAACTTACCTTGTGTGTTTCGGATGGCCAGCAAACGTTCAGAAGCAACAGTGTGAAAAACAATATCAAAAGACTCTTAGCCATGATGCACGAGCTAAACGAAGCCGCCCTACTGAGCAGCCGGAAGGGCGGGGGGGAATGCTGATTTCTTTTGGTTTCTGCAAACAGGCAACAGTGGGGCAGAAGGGTTGAAGGGCCCCACATTTAAAGAAATGTGACAAGCAATCAGGGGACAGTGTTTTTGCTGAAGGCGCCAGTGGGCAAGAGGGCAAGCTTACGCAATATTTGCAGACCAACAGCAACCAAATAATTGAGATGGAAATGAGTTTAAAAGGGGGGGTTTAAAAGTTATAGAACAGAAAGGAGGGAAGAGGAGGGAAAAAATCAGTGTGAGGTTGTTTCCCATGTTTATTTTTCCAGCAACAGCCTCATATCTCTAGGAAACATGAAGAAGGCTGAGTTAATATCATTTAATGGACCCTGTGACTTTCGCTAGCAATGGCTCAAAATTTAATTTTTCTTTAACCAACTTTTCTTGAGTGTATAATTCTGGAAACTCCCCTACTTTTGGAGAAAAGCCATGAACAACCAATTCATAAAAAAGCGGAGCTGTTGATTGCAATATTTCCTGTCCTATCTCAAGGGAAAGGTATGATACTGACAAATGGAAGAAACTGAAAAGATGGATCAGCTGGCCTAATATTTTGGGGGAAGTTATCTTGGTGGCAAAGCAGGCACTTCCGTTTTAGCATATCTCTAAATTTAGTGGCATAAAGACAAGTGTCAAAATCATAATCATAAAAGCATAACTTTAAAATCACTTTTACATTGAGCTCAGCTCCTGACCACACATGACCAGAATCATATTAGAGGTTTCTGGACAAGGTGATGTTAATGAATGGCCATATTTTTAAACTCCTTCCCCAGCTAGCCAATACTCTGGGATTTTCTGGTGGTCTCCTATCCAACCCCTAACTTTTTAAAAAAGTAACCAAGATTAGCTAGAAACCATCTGGACCACCAACAGCTAGCCGCTGGTAGTCCCAACACTGTGGGGCTTTTGATGCTCTGTCAATTTGGTGGCTTTCTTGCAGACATTTCATTACCTAATTAGGTAACAAAAAATATTTGAGTATACACAAAGAAGAGGGAGTCCAATTATTGTCCAAAAGACCTGAGAAGGCAGGACAAGGAATAATATATGTAAGCTAATCAAGGAGAGAAGCAACCTAAAACGAGGGTGGGTGGATAGATGGATAGACAGACAGACAGATAGATTGATGGACAGGGAGGGAGGGAGGGAAGGAGGGAGGGATAAAATACATTAGAGAGAGACAGATACATTGATGGATGGAACCGCTTTCCCTCAGAAGTTGTGGCTTCTCCATCGCTGGAGGCTTTTCAGAAGATACTGGAGAGCCATCTGTCTGAAGTGATAAAGGGTCTCCTGCTTGAGCAGTAGGCTGGACTAGAAGACCTCCAAGGCCCCTTCCAGCTCTTGCTGATGAAGAACGCCGCTTGCCGGTAGGAACCCAAGTCACCGGCCTCGTGTTTCCTGCCGGCGCCACTTGGGGGGAAGGACCCACTTCCTGTTTCGGTTTCATCGGCGCTCCTGCGCCCACGTGGGGGGGGGACGGCTGAGGGGAGAGCCGGAGGGTCTTTTCATCCGCCCGGGAAGCGGTTGATGGAGCTCGGGAGCGCGACAGGCGAGGTGAGCGGTTTATTAAGAAGAAACAAGCTCTTTCTAACTCGCTCTTGGCATGTCTGGGCAAGTTCTTGCAGCTGCATTCCATATAACCAGCTATCCTTGCTAAAGGGATCCTGGAGGTCTTCTAGTCCAACCCCTGCACAAGCAGGAGACTCTATGTATGTATATGTATATGTGTGTGTATATATGTTTTTATATGTGTATACATGTCAGACGAACACAATACAGAAGCCTGATGATGGCAGATGAGATTCTGCCGAAACGTTGCTACAACTTTAACAGAACTACAATGATGTGGGATAATACCCGAAGGAAGCTAAACAGCACAAATATATATATACACACACACACACACACACACTTGTTTTTGTAGATTTTCACAGGTACAGGTATGTAATTCTTGGCATGTTCAGGTCTTTTCCCGTGTAAGATTGAGAGCATCTTGGCCAAGTTAGAAGCAGGTCAGTCCTGCAGGGATTACTTCCTATTCATTGGTCAAGTTATTATGATTTCTCAGGTGCTGGAAGGGCAGAAGGACAATTTGTATCTGTTTTCTGGTCACTAAAGTAAAAGGTACCTTGGGTGTTTTTTTTTTAAATTCAGATGGTTCTTTACTGTAAAACATGTTTTCAGTCCTAGTGTTTGCAGTCAAAGCTGAATGACCACCTCGTGTCAGAAATGACCAAAACAAAGAAGAAGAAATCCTCCTCCCCAACAGATAACTCTACAACTAAATCAGAAAACCTTAAGAATCAGCACAGAAAGAAGAAGAAGAAAAAGATATTTTGGAAAAAGGTCAACCAAGTAGAGGAGAGAACAAACAAAGAATCCAAAGCAGTGATAGATTTGCCTCCAAAAACTTCACAGGAAATTTCATCAAACTGGAAAGCCTTACAAAAGGTAAAAAGGAGCTTTTTTTGTGGGGTGGGTCCTTTATCAGGAACCAGTATTTGATGGTAGAAAGGAATAGACTCTCAGGTGCTGGGTGTGAGAAGCATGTTAATCTTTGATTAATTATGTAATGTTTAGGAGGTATTTTGGTGACAAAATTAAACTGAAGTTGGCAAGGTATTCTAAATTTGAAACCAGGCTGAAAAAGTCATATTAAGCTGGTTTTAGATCAGGAAGCTAGGTAAATCCAACCAATTTGTGGTTTGTATAACACATGTAGAAATCTGGCATAGTGTGCTGGGCAAATCCAACCTGAAAATTGAATGCATGCATTTGTGTATCTTTTTAGCTTCTGCAACAAAAGGCCAATGAATTGAATTCTGCTGTTACTGCTCCCGACACGTATTCTAAGAAAAAACACTCAATCAAAGACGGAAAAACTGTTCCTCACGTATCGGAACCAAATGGAATTGGGAAGAAGCTGACATCAAAAGGTCAAGTTCAAAGTTTGTGTCCTGCAAGTGTCACGAGACATAAAAAGTCGACTCAAGTGAAGAATCCACAACAGGTACAAGAAGCTGGCAAAGAGAAGAGAACCCTCCAGATGGACAACGGAGAGAAGAAGCAAGGAGATATTAAGCATAAAAGGAGGAAACAGGAAGAGCCAGTGGAAACAGCACGAGTGGAGTAAGTTTTGTGGGCCTTGAACTTAATCCCAAAAGTGGTTTTTCCAGGAGACATCTGGACTTTCTGGTTTTTCTCTGAAGATGTTTCGCTTCTCATCCAAGAAGCTTCTTCAGCTCTGACTGGATGGTGGAGAATGGAAGGATCTATACTCCTTGCAGAAAGCTGGTCATTTACATTCTTTTTAGAGAGTCGTTGAGATCACTTGGAGGTTTGTCTATGTCCTCAGGGTCACCTGAGTGACGCAAATGGGTGTGGAGCCTCCTTAGAACTGTTGAAAGGACTGTGTTGTAGATTGGAGATAGATGATGACACAGATAAACCTCCAAGTCGCCTCAGTGACTCTCGAAAAGAATGCAAATGACCAGCTGTCTGCAAGGAGTATAAATCCTTCCATTCCCCATCATCCGGTCAGAGCTGAAGAAGCTTCTGGGAAGAGAAGTGAAACATCTTCAAACCAGGAAGCCCAGTTGCCTCTTGAAAAAAAAAAAAAAGAGTACCGTTGGGACAACCGACCACAATTGAGCCTCAAAATCTCTGTTGCTAAGCAGGACAGTTGTTAAGTGAGTTTAGTCCCTCATTTAATGGAACTTTCTTGCCACGGTTGTTTAGTGAACCTTGAGTTATTTCACAGCGGGTAACTAAAGGGGACTTCCCTTGCCCTCATTTGTGGCTTCCTTTGGCTTTCTAGCATCTGGTTTGACGATGTGGATCCCGACGATATCGAGGCAGCCTTGGGCCCAGAAGCCGGGAAAGTAGCCCGGGAGAACCTGGGCATCAGAAACGAGAGAACTCTGCAGGCGCCTGAACCTGAATTGGTGAAAGAACATGGTTTCGAAGGGTAATTATGGTTATATAGATTCAGAGGGTTGGACGCTGAGGGAGTTTTATGTCCTCGACTTTACGACCACAACAGAGGCCCAAAATTCCCATTGTCAAGCGAGACATTTCTGAAGTGAACTAACCATAATAATGATGATGATGATGATGATAACAGCAACAATAAAGTTAGCAGGTGTCTATTTTTCTACGTTTAAACTCTTGGCAGGCTAACCAAAGCAGTGGCCATAGACTGTGAGATGGTGGGCGTAGGGCCCACTGGCGAAGACAGCATCCTGGCCCGTGTCTCAGTTGTGAATGTATTTGGCAAATGTCTTTATGACAAGTATGTCAAGCCTTCAGAAAGCGTGACAGACTACAGAACCACAGTTAGTGGGATTCGGCCTGAGCATTTAAAATCAGGTAAGGAAGCTGGCTGGTGGTAGCTTGAATGTTTATGTCTGGGTTAACTGAACCTATCTAAATCCAACTGCAGTTCATCGGGCATCTAGCATTGTTTTCCTGTTGCCTTGAGCCACAGTTTTTTTAAACATAGTTTGTGGAATAAGGCTTTGCGGGGTTAGGTGCTTGCACCCTGCTCAATGACAATTTGACTTGTTATGGCTGAGGATTGTAGCCATAACAGGATTATTGTTAACCACAATCATTTCTAAAAACACCTTGCAGTACAATTTCCAGGCCTGCAATTCAGTTCATCTCCGAATTATTTTAATTTTAATCAATTTGGCTTTAATTTCTAGGAGTCTTTGATTTGTCTTCCTTTTTAATGTGGATAAACCTTGGTTTCTTTCTTCTTTCTGAAGGAACTCTTTAACAAAAGTGGTGGCCTCGTTCCAAAAGACTTTCACAACTTTTCACAGTATAAATTCACTAAATTAAAAAAATAATTCTCTGCAATGTGGTGGTGGTTTTTTTTTTTAATTTCAGGGGAGAATTTCAAAACTGTCCAGAAAGAAGTAGCTGATATCCTAAGGGGTAGGATCCTAGTTGGACATGCTCTACACAACGACTTAAAGGTACTGTAGTTATAAACTTTACATGCCTTCGTTTCAGAATGTGGTTTCCACAGTGTAGCTTGTTCTTCTGATTTATCTTCCTCACTTGCCAGAAGAAAGATGAATGGGTGGGTGGATAGATGGATTAAATAGATAGATAAGATAGATAAGGTAGATGATAGATAGAAATCATAACCTCTGTGTGTGTGTGAACAATTATTAAACTAAAAGTAGGTGCCTTTTAGTTTTAATATCCATTGATTTTATCTGGCCAAGCAGTTTTTTCAGCCCCATCCCCTTCCTGGCCTTTTAAGTCCCCCTGCAAATGAAGAAATGTTTATTTTCTAGGGTGGGGTTTTCAACTCCCACCATTCTTCTGCGGCTGAGGCTTTAGCTTCTTCTCACTTTAGAATCATAAAATCCCAGGGCCGGAAAGGGCCTCAAAGGTCTTCTAGTTCAGCCTCTGCTTAAAACTTCCTACCATCTTAGCCAAATGGATGTCTTGCCTTTAGTTTGTATGTCTTACTCCTGTCTGTCAAATAATTAACAAACGGTATCAGAGTACCTTTGTTTGTTAAAAGTATACGCCACTCATTTTACTGCCAAGTGACTCTGGGTGGCTTACAAAAGATAATAAAAACAGTGGTGTTAACAAACATTAAATATTAAACCAAAATTATCAGAATACTATGGGGGCAGAGATGGAATTTTCTTGTAAGGCCACTACATTTTGGAAGCCCGAGCAATCATTCCAATGACTTTTTGTTTGTTTTAATTTTTCAGATTCTACTTCTTGACCACCCCAAAAAGAAAATCCGGGACACACAAAGATACAAACCTTTCAAACATCAGGTCAAGGTGAGAGGAGATCCTTTTTATGCCTTCAAGGGGACAGAGTCTATACAGAGGCAACTGATGCCTTACAAGCTGTTTTTCACTCACTTTTTATTTGCTCCTTTCACAACCGCGTGACTGATTGAGTAGCTGCAGAGGTTCACTTAACAGCTGTGGTGGGAATGGTAGCAGAATGAGGCCAAAATGCACCTGGCCAATGTCTCGCTTAACCACAGAAATTTGGGGCTCAGTTGTTGTAAGCTGGGGACTTACCAAGCGCAGGAAATTCAAGCGTTCAGGTTCTTCTCTCTGATCAGTGCTTCCCTGTTTCCTCAGACCATGAGACCCTCCCTCAAACTTCTGTGTGAGAAACTGCTCAATGTGAAGGTGCAAACATCAGAACACAGTTCGGTAAGTGATTAGAACCCAGGTCCCAATGAATAGACCCTGGAGGCTAACAGAACAATGGGGGAAAGGGTGCTGCCCCATTGACCCCAGGGGATCTCACTTCTACAGGAGTTTTTAGAAACAGATGCGAGGTTTGTACCCCGTTTCCCCAAAAAATACAACCTACCCTGAAAGTAAGTCCTAGATTTATTTTTTATATATGCGCCCAATATAAGCCCTACCCCTAAAATGAGCCCTAATTAAAGATCCTGCCGAATCAAGAGTGGACGGGTAAAAATTAAGCTAGGGTGGGGATGGGGAGGGGTCAGATCTGCCATACTACTTACCTTTGGACAGTTGTAACCAGGCCTCACACACCCCAACACACATACACATACACTCGTACGCACGTACGTATATAAATTACTTATTTTGGGAAAACACAGTATCTCCAGCAGTTTCATCCCTTCATCTTCTTAGCCTGTCATCTTCGGACTGACTCAGAAGCAGCAAAAGTTTTGCGTTTTCACTCACTTGCTTCTCTCTCTCAGGTCCAAGATGCTCAGGCGGCCATGCGACTTTACACTCTGGTGAAAAAACAGTGGGAAGCCTCCCTGAAAGAAATCCCCAAGGCCAAGAAAAATTAAATCCGGACCGTTCTCACGTCTGGCGGCATTTGCTGCCCTCTGCAGCGCTAGCTGATGGGTAAAATTCTGCCTGATCAGTTCTGCAGCTGTTCCTTTGGTCCCTAAATTGGGTGTCAGAGAGAAATTAATTGTGGGAGGTTTACTTCATCAGAAGATGAAGCTTTTCCATGCAGTCAGTCGCAGATTTGGGGTGTTGCTGAACTGACCTTCTTCTGACTTAAGTCTCTGGCCAGGGATCGGCTATTGGGCATTTAAGGAGGATCAAAACTGGAAAAAAAATCTTTTGAACATCTCTAGGCCAGATACCTCGATCCCTAAATCTAGTCCAAAAACGTTTGCAAAATGGCCAGTTTGGATTCCTCTTTCGGACCACGTCGCTGTGCCAATTGGATTTCTCATCTGCCACTTGAATTATATTTATATATCCTTTTTAAAACACTTGAGTTTTTAACTGCCCAAACTATGCTTTGGATAGCATTTGAGTGAAATAGCAGCCATCTTTTCTCCTTACCTGTCCTGCATTATGCAAATGCTTTGGAAATTTTGTTGAGGTCCCAAAATTAGCAGTAATACAGCAGAGGAAAGCAGAGCAGCTCTCTCTGCTATTTTCTGCTTAAATCTGTATGTACATGCCCTTCTCCAGCTACCCGGTAGGTCAAAAAGCTTTAAAACAGATTCATCCTTTTTTCCCTTTTTGCTGTGTTCCATGGATAGGATTTTCAACCCCCTGTTGAAAAAAACTGCATCTTTACACCTTGTTTTCCTATTTATTTGTACAACTTTTTAATGTTTTTAACAAAACGTAAGTTGGTTCCCATTTCGCAAATAAATTCCGAAGTTCCACAAAAGAAAGCAAGTTTTCCCTCCTGTTCATCTTGAAATAATGGAAAGGGCGGCCGGGGGGGGGGGNAATTTTTTTTTTGGGGGGGGGGGGGGGGGGGGGGGGAATCAAAAGAAAACTCATCGATCAGGAATTGTGCGTTATGAGAAGCCCTGTGGAGTGTAAAAATTGAGAAGTTTACACTTTATTTTTAAAAAGGCACAAGTTTTAAAGGTACACTCAGGTTTGCTTTTTTTCGCAAATAAAAACATTTTTATTTAAATAAATAAATTTAAAATAAAAATATTCACCTTTCTTCTGCAGTTTTGAGAGTGCCTCCTCTGATAGGGCAACAATTTCCTGGGGATAAATGCATACAACATTTGGGGCATCAGAAAGTGCAATTTCTGGTGTCTGTGATCAAAAACACACTTGTAAATTTGCTTCACAACTGTTAAGTAAATAAACACTTTCCAATTTCATCTTCTCCCTCCTTGCTTACCCATCTTTTTCTGAGTTTCTTTGGTCCCTTTTCTGGCATCGCTGACTTAGGTGAGGCCAGACCGGATTTGAAATAAATCTCATTGCCCCGAAAAGAATATTAATTCCTCCTTCTCCTTACCAGACTAGAAGTAAACCTGTCCTTCATTTCTAGCAGCATGTCTGGAATGCCCTGGGAGACCATCTCCATCACAATTTCATCTGCGATTTAAAAGAAATTAAAAGGGGCTGGAATCACTTTGGTGTGGTTCACAGGGCCGGGCAGTTGGAATTTTCTGCACAAAACGTATTACCGTATTTAAACATCTCGTCGATTAGGACACACATGTTTTCCACCACTTCAGGATCCTCCCTGTGGATCTGGTAGCAATCTTTTAGCAGGATTAATCCGTTGCCCTTCTCATCCGTAACTATGAATCGGAAACCGGACAGCTCTAAAAAGGAAGGGATTTTACTAAATCACCGACCGATTGTTTTTCCCCCTGCTGACAATGCGAACTTTCCTGCAGCTGAAGTTCACTCTGTGTGCACATTATAGCATCCCAAATTGGAGATTTTCCTGCTTCTTAACCTCCAGCAAATCCTGTTTAAGTAAGAAAGTATGACAGTCGAGGCTGGCGATTTAGGGCAAGTATCCCTGAGTGTGGAAGTAATTTTGTGATTGCAGTTTTGTATGAGTTCTACCTCGTTTAAGCCGAGCATAAATCCTATCACTTGTTTCTTCCCAAGCTACCTTTTCTAAATCTGATCTGGGGAATTGAAATCTAATCAGGAATTAAAAGCCTTAAGGAATAGAGATTGATTGGTGGCCATACTTACGATTTCAGACAAAAAAAGACTTAGAACAATTAGGCTTTTATGAAGATCAACAGGAACTGGATAAAATAGGGACGGTGGCAAGAAATGTCATAAAATGGGGCAAGACTCAGTTGAGAACTGCCCCGCTTAGCAACAGGGCTCAATGGTGGCCATAAGTTTTCAAGCAATGCCTTGAACCTGTTGTGGCCCACCAGCTGCTAGCACAGCTAGCAGCAGAATTAGATGATGAAGAGGAAATTGGGAGTCTGGGGAAGGTTCTGATGGATGCTCTGTGTTGGACGCAGAGATAGAGCCAGAGCCTTCTGACATTTCCCAGCCACCGGAGAGGCAGCTGCCTTTGGAGGCTGAGATAAGTAAGGAGGAGGAACAGCTGGGGCCTGTTCCAGACGCGCGTACGCAACAGAGCTGTTAGGAGAGGACAGCAACGGAGGACAAGGAGTTGACTTGGGAAGCAAAGCAACGTGGATGCTGAATGGCCTCTCCCTGGCTGGGGAATAAATAGAAGGAATAGAGGAGTGGTTGTCGTTGGAGATAACAGTTTGTCTTTCTGAAGATTTTGCTTCTTGTGTTGAGGAATTAGTTTGCAGCCTTTGCAATTATCGCAAGGAACTGACAAGGTAACATACATTATCCTGCCGTTAACTTTTTAAAGGACTCTTGCCTAGACTTTTCGGTGGGTGAATGCAATTAATCCACAAGAGGTAAATAAAAGAGGGTTTTTTTGTGGCGAGTCGTGTTTCTTGCTTCCGCTAAGGCTGGGTCAGGACAGAACTTCCCACGGTTTGGTAGATGAATACAGTTACCAAGCGATGGGGAGGTTGAAAACTCTTACCGGACGTCCTCAGGAGGCTGGCCAAGGCAAGGCAAATGTTCTTCACCAAGATGGGGCTGTCAGGATGCTGCCTGAGCGCTTCGAGCAAAAGCAGAGAATAAGGCTCATATTTGACTTCGTCTATGCATCCTGCAAGGGAAGCCAGAGAAAACGCTTTCGTGAGAAAATTCGGATGAAATTATTGTTGTGTTTCCAGAATGGCGGTGCTGCCTGTAAAAGAAAACAGAAAGCAATTTTTAACAAATGAAATGGCCTTGTAGAAATCAATAGGTAGTTTATTCAACCTGAGACAAACAATCCTCAACATACGGCTTTTTTTTGGGTTTTTTTTTAACGGCAGTTCAAAGTTACGACAACCTTGTACCGTAGCAGCGTTCGCACCACCCCTGCGGTCATGGAATTGCAAAGCTGCCCACTGGGAGAAGCTGTCTTCACTCAACTTGCTTCACAGACAACCNAACCCCCCCCCCCCTTAAGAAATCATCATAAAACTGAGTCTGCCTTGATTTACGACCACGGCGACTCACAGGCAAAATTCCGTTCCCGATTATATTGTTATCACCCGGACAACCCTTTCTTCCTTCTCGCTGGGAAGACTCACCATGAAGCAAAAGGGCCCAAAAGGCACTGCAGGCCGCCTCTGCGACTTCCACGTGGTGGAGATGCATGTGGAGGATGATGGAGACCAGCTCTGTGGCATATTTCAGTGGGCTCTGGGCCACATCGGCCACTGGATTGACGAAAGAAAGGAACAATGTTAGGCACGACGTGCTAACTTTACGACCGCCATTGAGCCCAAATTAACTTCCAAGTAACAGAATCAGGAGGGATCTTGGAGGTCTTCTAGTCCAACCCCTTGCTCAAGCAGGAGACCCTATACCACTGCAAACAAATGGCTATCCAATCTCTTTTTGAAAACCACCAGTGATAGAGCACCCACAGCTTCTGGAGGCAAGGAGTTCCACTGGGTAATTGTTCTCACTGTTAAGAAATTTCTACTCAGTTCCAGATTGCTAAACGAATTGTTTGTAAGACCAGGACGTCGGAATGGAATGGGAATAAAATAGAATAAACTTACAAACGATCTGTCGTACTCAGGGGGTCTGCGAACGAAAGTTAAAAGAATGGCTGGGAGCTGTCGATCAAATGGGTTGATTCTTTTCGTTCATCCACTCTATGATTCTATTATTTATGAGTCTGGAACGAGAGGGGTTCCCTCCCCTTCCTTTCTTTTCATTGAGGTTCCTCTCATTTGACTAATGGATACAAAGATCTCTAAAACCTGGCCTTTTTAGAATAGAATAAGGAATAGAATAGGAAATAGATTAAGGAATAGAATAGAATGGAATGGAATGGAATTAGAATAGAACAGAATAGGGAATAGAATAAGGAATAGAATTAGAAGGAATGGAATAAAAATAGAATAGGAATAGAAGAATGGAATGGAATAGAATAATGAAATAATAGAATAGAAAAAAGAATAATGAAATAATAGAATATGAAATAATTAGAATAGAATAGCAGTTGGAGGTCTTCTATCTAGTCCAACCCCCTGCTTAGGCAGGAAACCCCACACCACTTTAGACAAATGGTTATCCAAGCTCTTCTTTAAAGCTTCCAATGTTGGAGCATTTACAACTTCCGGAGACAAGGAGGTTCCACAGATTAGACTTTTTACTCCTTCCTTATGCTAAATTAACCTGCCCGCTTCTATCAACCCACCCCTTGCCTGTCTTCCTCCTGAACCTCCCATGTAGCCCTAACAGGTTGTTCCCCATCCAAAGTGGCCGCAAACACCTGGAACAGCTGGGGAACGGCCTGTCTTAAGCCAAGGCCCTTATTTCCAGCCACGCCATTGGAGGCGTCTGTCGGCTTGTTTTCTACCCACCGTTCACAGCCAGGGTCCAAATGAGGCCGCAACACGCAAGGCAGATCTCTTTGTTGTGAGCAAAAGAACACAAGATGGTCAAGATATCCCTGAAAATGTTGGCTCCCCGGAGGGCTTTGGCCGCTGCTTCTAAAAAGGGGAGGAAAAAGAGGGAGGAAAGTGAAGAACAATGGATTGCAGCAGGCCCATCATCCGAGCCATGTTAGAATTCCCAGCCGGCGAGGCCACCAGGCTGAGCGAGTGCGCCTTACCGTTGGAGGACATCATCATAAACAAGGTGCAGATCATACAGAGCAGCTCTTCGTGGTCCAGATGGGCCCTCATCAAGTTCAGCAGGCAGCTGAGGTTGTCCTGGTCAGCCAGCATCTCCACGTTCAAGTTCTGAGCAACAGCTGTCAGAAGCAGGAAGTCAGCCCCACCTCTGCTTTCCAAGCCAAAGTACCTCCTTTGTGCCTTCGAAGGTTTGCAAAGGTGTGGAAGGAAGCATTTACAGAGAAGGTGACTATAACATGGTAAACGACTAACCAGTGTTTCTGGATGTGACATCAGCATGAAAGAGGAGACCTCCAAGGCCCTTTGTTGAATTAAGGAGCAATAAATAAACATTTTGGTAATCGTAGATAAGTTAATGGTTGCTGGTCATCTCACCTCTGCCCGTGATTCCAAGCAGCAATGAAAATCCAGCCAGCAGCGTCTCAAGAGAATCGTTGTGTTTATTCATGGCCTCGATCACCGGATCCATCAGGTGAAGGAACACCTTGACACCAACTGTGGGGAAAGAAACTGCAGTTGTTTACTTTCATTTTTTGTGCCTAAAAAATAACTTTCCTGCATTTTAGCACCAGCTGGGAGTTCTGGCTTTTTAATTCTCTTTGGAAATCCTTAAGTCAGCATTTCCAAGAAGGCTCCAGGTTGAGTCACCACCCGAGTGATGACCCTGAGGATACAGACAAACCTCCAAGTGGCCTTGAGGCCACTCTCTAAAAGGATGCAAATGACCAGCTGCCTGGAAAGAGTATCAATCCTTCCCTTCCCCACCATCCAGTCAGAGCTGAAGAAACTTCTTTTACTTTTTCCCTCGTTCAACAGGCTGTTGAGACGTTCGATGCTCTTTGCTTGTGCTTCTTCAACCTCCGGGTAAGACATCATGAATTCTGCAGGAGATTCAAAATAAAAAGCAACTTTCTGTGCCATGCACCCTACAATCAAAAACAAAAATGTTCTATAGAACCTGTCAGATGTCCAATTTCAAATTCTCTGATGCGTTTGCGCAAACGTGCAAGGAGAAGGATTCTTTCTGAAACCTTTATTAATCCTCAGAGCCATCGATGGGATATTTTTTCTACGCTTGGTAAACAAATATTCAACCCAGATGCTTTTATTACAAGGAATTCCCCTTGATTTCCACAGGAATTACTTCTGATTAAACTTGTTGAGGATTGCACTCTCGGTCCCATTCAGCTTGCCAAATCACTTGAGATATTATTATTTTCTCCACGTATTTCATATATGCCATTACTATGGGAATTCTAACAGCTCTGAAAATAGCATCTCAGCCAAACTAAACAGAAGCTGAGGTTTGCTGGACATCCCCAGATACATTAATCTGGTTTCCAAAAACACACAACCTTTTATATATACTGTGGTATAAATCCTTCCATTCCCCACCATCCAGCCAGAGCTGAAGAATTCACTTCTTGGATGAGAAGTAAAACGTCTTCAAAGAAAAGCTCAAGAAAATCCAGCTGCATCTTGAAAAGGTGACATCCTGACCTGGGAGACTGAGAATCCCCATAGCCACCACAACTATTTTGTGAGGTTTTTGAATTAAGAGACCCTGTGATAAAAGTGAAGGTTCCCCTCCTTACACATCCGTGCTCGCCGTTTCCGTCTCCAGGGGGCACTGCTCATCTCCGTCACAAAGCCGAAGAAGAGCCAGCGCTGTCCGAAGACGTCTCTGTGGTCATATGGCCGGCAGGACTAAACGCGGAACGCTGTTCCCCTCCCACCAAAGGGGTCCCTGTTTTTCTGCTTGCATTTTTTTTACATGCTTTGGAACTGCTAGGTTGGCAGAAGCTGCTGGGACAAGGAACGGGAGCTCACTCCGTTCCGTTGCACTAGGGATTTGAACCGCTTGAACTGCCTACCTTTCCGATCGACAAGCTCAGCATCTTAGCCACCGAGCCAGGGCATCCCTGCTCAATTCTATATAGGGCTGAGAAAATCAATAGAAGCAGGGCAGGGGAAAAACCCCTTCTAAATGTGACTACATTTATATTTCCACTGGATTAATCTTAAAATCGGTTAGAAAGTAGGATTATTCCACACCTAGGAATCATTTTTCCCTCTTACCATTGTAAAATTGCAGATGGGTAGCAACTTTTAAAACAACTTTGTTTTAAAGTCAAGGCTTGCAAGCAAAATGTGGAACGAGGTTTAAATGAGTCCCAGAATTGTGGGGTGGGTATAATTTAAGATTAAAGAACATAGCAACTTTTATCAAAGTTTTTTTTTTAAAAAAAATACAGAAAATTCCTCCCCTTTTCTGTTATTTTCCATTTAAAGCAGCTGAGATTTAGGTCAGCAGAGCAATTCTGGAGAAGCCCAGGTAGCCAGAAATGACTCTCTGTATATTGTATTTCTTAAGATTTCAAAAGGACCAACAAACACACAAAATTGGTATGCTAAATTACTCGCCAGGATTACCTAGAATTGTCTGGATCCGATCAGTCTGAATGATGTCCAGGAAACCCGAAGGAAGTTTCCTTGTGACCTTTATGAGAGGGGATTTAGCTTCAATGAGGCATTCTCTGATGTACGGATTTTCAACCAATTCCCTAAAATTACAGGAAAAGAGGAGAAAAATGATTTTTCCTAAACCCAACTTGGCTGAAGAATGGAATCCTCGTACAACCAAAGTTACAACAGAAATAAATGACCGTTTTTCAAAGTTATGATATTTGGCCACTGGCTCCTATTTACGACGGTTGTGGTGTCACCTGGATTGTGGGATTCCCCTTTCTGAGACCTTCTAACCCACAAAGTCAACAGGGGAAGCTAGATTTGTTTAACAACCACGTGATTGACTGAACTAAGTTGTGAGGATTCACTTAAGGACCGTGGCACGTAAGATCGTAAAATATGGCAAAACTCACTTAACTTCCTTGCTTAGCAAAAGACATTGTGGGCTCAATGGTGCTCATAAAATGAGTTTTTTTTTCTTGTGGTAGATAGGAGACAGATCTAGGTTTATTTAAATAATAATAATGAAGCCACCTTTTGCTTCATCGTCACGAGTTGACTAGGTAACCCACTATATGCCCACTGAGGTCAATTAGAAACCAAAATAACTGAAGTGTCAACTCATAAAGTATTTCTATGGTCTTTTTTAGAGTTGCCAACAGAAAGGGAGGAGGGAAAGGGGTTTGAAAAAGCAGTGAGGCAGCTTGGAAATTGAAAGTGCATTCCATAAATAGTTTTTCACCTAGATAGTAACGAGGTGACTGAAGTTTCTGCTCTGCAAATATCTAACTGGAGAGCACGATTGATGACTCTGGGCTATGGAGGTGTCCCATTGGAGAATATGAATTACGATACACCCAGGGGATGCAGGGGGGGGAACCAGGGTCAAGGGTGACAGTGAATGATGTGTCTCAGAGTCGGCTACACCCGGCGGTGCCAGACATGTTAACTCCCAATAAATCCTTTGGAAGTTTGGCTCGAGACTCATGGTTTAATTGGGGGCAACTGCCGGAATCCTGACATTAAGTTCAGACAATGCTCCAGAGAGAAAAATCAACACAAATATGATGCATGATCCAGGGAGCACTGTGGATATAATTTTGATAACCAACTAGAAAAGTGTGTTTAAAAAAACCCTTGAAAGGTTTAAAGTTGTTGAGACTGGAAAGAGTGCAGAGAAGAGCCAAAAAAAATGATTAAGGGATTGGAGGATAAAAGATACGAAGAACGTTTGCAGCTACTTTAATAAAAAGGACCGGGGTGAGGAATTGGATACGTCTAATTGAAAAGAAGGACTAAGGATGACATGATAGCAGTGTTCCAATATCTGAGGGGCTACCCCAAAGAAGAGGGAGTCAAGCTATCCTCCAAAGCCCCTGAGAGGCAGGACAAGAAGCAACAGGGTGGAAACTAAGCAAGGAGAGAAGCAACCTGGAACTGAGGAGAAATTCCCTGACACTAAAGGCAATTAATCAGTGCAAAGGTTTCCCTGCAGAAGTTTCAGCTGCTCCATCACGAGGCTTTCAAGAAGAGACTGGAAAACCACCTGTCCAGGATGGTATGGGTCTCCTGCCTGAGCAGAGGGTTGGACTAGAAGACCTCCGAGGTCCCTCCCTTCCAACTCTATATCATTCTATATTCAAACTCAGCTGGGACTCACTCTGCCGTTGGCCTCTCAGAAGGATCAATTTTCAGCATCAGAAAGAGGGCGGAAGACAGCAAGGGCTGCCGTTGGCTCATGTCGCTCACAGCCTCCTCAAGAGCCCTGGCCTCCTTCTTAATGTTGTGCAGCAACAACATAGGATCTTTCAACTGCAAAAGACACACAACGCAAGAGAGGTTCCTAAACGTCACACACGAGACTGGTAATCAATTTGCTTGCAGGTTCCCGGTGCAGCTAATCCTCGGCTTTACGACGGATGCCAGAGCACTGAGCAACCTTCAAAGTTCTTTACAGGTTAACAGAGTTGGAAGGGACCTTGTGGGTCATCCAGTCCAACCCTCCACCATTTCTTGACAACAGACCTTCCCAACAAGGCCTTTTGCAACCCGGTTCCACTGTGGAATGAGCAGTGCCCGATTTTATGCCTTTCTTCCCCCCCCCCACGGTTGTTAAATGAATCACCACAGTTGTTTTAAGTGAATCAGTCATTAAGTGAATCAGGCTTCTCCCCCCCCCCGCACTTCTTGTCGGAAGCCAGCTGGGAAAGCCGTAAGAATACATGACACCTGGACAGTACAACTGTCCTGAACACCTGACAGTTGCCAAGCATCTGAATTTTGATTCATGGACTACTAAGGGGACGATGCAACGGTCGTAAGGGTGAGGACCTTTCTTCCCAGCACCATTGTAGCTTCGAATGAATGGTTGTAAGGTCGAGGATCACCTGTGCTTAGCAAACTTCAGATTTTCCCCACACACACACATTGAGCAGAGTCAAGTCTGCTAAATCGAAGGTTTGTCCAAATAGTAGAGATTGTCACTGAACTTTTGAGATCTGTACCCAAAACATCCTTTCCCAAAAGCTGGAATAAAAGCATCCATCAAATTTTCCATTTCAAAATCAGGCTGCTTTGAATCTTTCATTACTTTTATCGCCCCTACCGTCCATCGCCTTTAATTTGCAACCTTTTATAGTGCTCTAAACAGGAATGATATAACCTGTAGCTGTCAGCATTCCAACGAAACTCCCCATTTTCCATTCAGCACTCAGCAAACCAAAGTTCATCCAAGTAAGAATTTATTAGAAAAGTCATACTGGGCACATGAAGTACCTTTGAGTAAGAACAGGCTACCATGTCCAGCAAAATGGAGCCCAACGACCAGATGTCAGATTTGTCGCTAAAGGAAAAATTGAGCGCCTCAGGAGCCATCCAGCATTTAGCGTCGGGCTCTGCAGGAAAGAAAACCCACCCAGGACAATTAAAAATTTTAAATCCCTGCAAATGACAAGCCAAAGAACACATTTTACTTGTGAAATGGAGCAGAAACAGAAATTGCAATTAGCAAATTTCTGTTGCTAAGAAAGTCAGTTATTAACTTGAGATTCTCAGTCATCCAAGTCATGGCTGCCCCAAAGGTGTTTTTTCAGGAGGTAACTGGACTTTCTTGTTTTTTTCTGAAGACGTTTCACTTCTCATCCAAGAAGCTTCTTCAGCTCGTGAGGAATGGAAGGATTAACACTCCTTGCAGACAGCTGTCATTTGCATCCTTTTTTAAAGAGTCGTTGAGGCCGCTTGAAAGCTTATCTGTGTCCTCAGGCTCACTGCAGACAAGCCTCCAAATGGCTTCAATGACTCAAAGGATGCAAATGGCCGGCTGTCTGCAAGGAGTGTCAATCCTTCCATTCTCCAGCATCCACTCAGAGCTGAAGAAGCTTCTTGGATGAGAAGCGAAACATCTTCAAGGAAAAACACAAAATCCAGTTGCTTCTTGGAAAGAAAGCACCTTTGTTAAGTGAATTAAGTCATAAATATGAACCAAATTGCCAAGTGTCTGAATTTTGAAGACATGACACTGGAGGTGCAACAGTCTTTAAGTGTGGAAAAACTGATTGTTAAATTAACTAGTCACTAAATGAACTTTTAAGTCGAGAACTGTCTGTATTGCATCACAAGTCTGTATTGCCTCTCTTTAGTTTATAATATTTTCCAAGCACCCCAGGCTAAATGCCTTTTTCTGATAGGCACCGCGAGAAACCTACCTTCTTCCACCCTTATTCTCCATTTCATCTCATCCGTCATGAGGGTTTCCGAACCGAAGTCGCAAACCATGAAAGACGCTTCCCCAGTGGAAAGGATGTTAGATGGTTTGAGGTTCCTGAAATAGAGCAGAAGGGGGACACAATCAGGCAGGCTCTTCCCCCCCCCCAAAAAAAAAATATCTAAAAAAGACGCATGGAATTTCTTTCATCTAAGCAACTTCCTTTATTCTTCCCCGCTTACCAACCGAAATCCTGCCAAACCAAGCAGCCAGCGGATAGTCCTTGACTTAACAACGGCCCGTTGGGGTCATAAGTCTGCGGAAAGGGGCTTGATTTTGCAGCCTTTTTTGTTTTTATATAGTGGTGGTTAAGGAAATAAAGGGTTAGCGGTAGAAACCGTTTAGCTAAAAACCAAAACTGTTAAAACCATCGTAAAATAAACTGAGTTGCTGAGCAACTGAAGCTGAACTGACCGCGGGTGGCCTTTGACCATTAGAACTTCTAATCCAGGGAGCTCTCAATTTCAGAAAGATCAGATCAACAGAGTTGGAAAGGACCTTGTAGGTCATCTTGTCCAACCCCACAGCCAAGCAGGAGACCCTGCATCCTTTCTGACAGATGGCAGTCCAGTCTCTTCTTGAAAGCCTCCAGGGATGAAGCTCCCCCAACTTCCCAGGGCAACTTCTGTTCCATGGGTGCATTATTTCTCCTTATTTCCAGGTTGAATCTCTCCTGGAACAGCTTCCATCCATTATTTCTTGTCTGGCCTTCAGGTGCTTTGGAGAATAGCTTGACCCCCCTCCTCTCTGTGGCAGCCCTCAAATATTGGAAGACTCTATCATGTCTCCCCTGGTCCCCTAGCCACCCTTGAGTTGATGGGGGTTGTGTCCCTCCTGCTAAACCCCCCCCAAATAATCAAATCCTTCTCACCAGTGGAAAATATTTAGCCGATGGATGTAAACTAAGACATCCACCATCTGTCCTGTGAACATTTGAATGACCTGCGAAGAGAAACATATAGACGGTTTAGGAAGAATCGAGAGTTCTTGACTTACAATTAAGAGGGTGGAAAAATGAAATTATTGTTCATGCAAGTTGCCGAAGGAACATTTTTATCCCATCCTGGAATGTCTCAAGGGATGGATCCTTCTTCCTCCAAAGGATACCCCCAAAAGCAGGAGAGATTGGATTAATTAAAGGACCTTCCCAGTGGGCTTCCAACGAGCAAAGTCATTGGCAGAAGCCAGATTTGTTTAATGACCTGCAGTTGTTAAGATTCACTTAATAACTGCAACAGTCTGCTTATCAACCATTGTAAAAAAAAAAAAAGAGGCCAATTGTAGCTTACCTAGGAACCACTTCATTTAATGATGTTAATTCCAGTCCCTCAAAAGTTGAGATCTGTATTTGCAATTTGCCATTTTAAAGAATTTGTTTCATTACATGTGAACCTTTTGTTTGTTTTGCTTTTTAACTTTGAGATTGGAATTACCTGAATTTTCACAATTTTGCAACCCTCTCTTCTTCCCATGGGTCCAGGTTAACAAAACCAAACAAAAGTAGTTTAAAAGGCCTGGAGACTAAAACATACCAAGAACGTTTGGGTTTGGCTAGTCTAGAGAAAAGAAGGACCGGGGAGACATGATAGTAGTATTCCAGTATTTGAACCACAAAGAGGAGGGGGTCAACTTATTTTCCAAAGCAACCAGAAGGCAGGACAAGAAACAATGGTTTGGTACTAATCAAGGAGAGAAGCAACCTAGGATTAAAGAGAAACTTCCTAACAGTGAAGACAATTAACCAGTGTAACAGCTTGCCACGAGAAGTTGTGGGTGCTCCATCGCTGGAGGTTTTTAAGAAGAGACTGGACAGTCACTTGTCTGAGATTGCATAGTTCTCCCACTTGATCAGGGGGCTGGATTAGAAGACCTCCAAAGTCCCTCCCTGCTGTATTCTGATTGAACACACACTGGCTGTTTTCACGAGTATGCTTAGCTCAAACAAATCAACCACATGGTGGCTTAAGATGACAATAGTGTTCACTATATTCACTTTCGTCTATATTAGTCTATATATAGTCTATATATAGTCTATATTCACGATAGACAATAAGTGTTCACCCAACACTCCAAGAAGTAGATTGATTTCTACAAGAACAAAAAACAAAACCTGGAATTACAAATGACTCAGCCCCCTGTTCAGCTGATGTGATGTTGTAGTGGGATGTTGTTCCAAAGACAGGCCAATCTTATTATGGCTACGGGGGAAAACATGCGTACGGATTTGCCAAGATGAGAATAGATTCCACTAGCTTTGATTTGACCTTTTTCGGAAATTTCTCGTGTCTTAGCCTCTTGGCCTTGATACGTGAGAAGAGATCTTCGTGATCGGAATAATGCATCACCAGACAAAGGAAGAGAGAAGAAATCTGAAAAGAATATCACGAAATAATTTTACCATTGTTTCGGGGTGTAAAGCAAGGATTCCTTGAGCGCGCGCACACACACACACACACACACACACAAAACCACAAAAGAATTTCTGGAGTTTCTCCCAACCCCACAACGACCCCAATCTTGCAATGATTAATCACAAAACCATAATCTGAATTAAATCATCCTAAAATCCAGGGCCAAAAGCTCCTTTAGGAGCCCCCAAATATTGTTCTTCTGTCTGGTGTCACTTGTAAGCCAAAGCAAGTTGTTTTGATTTTAATATTTGGTTATCCTATTAATGCATTATTTTTATCGCGTTCCTTTGTCGTTTTTCATTTTATTGCTCAATTATTTTACTTCTGTTTGCAGTTTTTTCCTCCCGCATGAACTGTTTCCCAGCCCCATTAAATTCAAAAAAACCTTCAGAATTCTTGCAAAGTCCATGATCCCATTTCTCACCTTGTTGTCCCAAATGATAAAAAATTCTTTGTAGGAACAAATATTCTTATGCTTTATTTTCAACAGCTCCATCACCTGTAGGGAAAAAAATGGCCCATCAGGAGGAAAAAAAGGATGCGTAAAACTCAGTGTCGTGTCACATTCAACACACACTCTTCGGTGACTAAATTCATGCCAGTGTTGAATTTGCAGGATAAATTAACCCAACTAAGCAGACTCACAAAATACACCAAGCTGTTAAAAAAAAAATACTGAGTGTGTTTAAACACAACATTTCATGTGTTGTGAGAATGGTGTTGCTAGGACTTTAAGCAACTTGGTTAAGAATTGTGTGTGAACCCAAACCCTGGAATCAAAGTTGGAAAACTCCCATTTAAGCCATAAAGTTCCTTTTTCTTCCTCAAGGCAGGAATAAAGACGAGAAATAAATCATGCCAACGTATAATTGCACCATAAGCAAAAGATCTGACATTATTTCATGGAATATAGTTTAAATTAATGATAATCAAGGCACATTACCTCTTGGAGGGCACAGTTCGCCTGATTTTCATCGATGCATTCGACCTTCCCCAAAAGAGTCAAAACAAGACAATTCTTTATTATTAAAGTTTAAATATATCATGATATAAAAAACCAACCCCAAAAACACAAACTAAGAAACAAACATATTAAAAATAAACACAATTCCTGTTTTTCCAAGGCAGGTAGCTCTCAACTGTTCATTTAGCAACTGTTCAAAATTACAATGGCACTGAAAAAAAGTGAGCTTTGACCGTTTTTCACACTTACGACCGCATCCCAGTGGTTGCCTGATCAACATAGGGACTCTTTGTCAACTGACTCATATTTATGACAAACAATGGGAAACCAGATTTGCTTAACAACCATGTGACTAACTTAACCCTTGCAAGGATTCGCTTAGCAACTGTGGCAAGAAAGGTTGTAAAATGAGATGAAAATTTTGGGTTCCACTGGAGCCGTAAGTCGAGTTGTGACCTGTAAAAGGTACCCTCTCTTCGCCAAGCCGAGCATTTGACCAAACATTGGCAATATCCATTCCTGCCACCTGCTGGTTTTATTCTAGTTTTATGCTTAAAGAAGCAGAAAAATGTGGTTGAACACGAAACGGAATGTAAAAGGCTGAGCATCAACTTTAAATCCTTTGAAAGAAATCCTGGCTACAGCTAGCCTGCTTGAACCCGAAACCTAATTTCGTTTTAGCTAGGAAGGAGAGCATAAAGCTGATTTTATCCTAGAAGTATTTCGTTGGTGCCTTCTGCATCTTTTTCGACCTGTGGGCTATAGCCTCTGGAGAGAATTCCCGGGACGTGTTTGGGAATCACAGCCTGTGTTGCCATAGCGACTTGCCTTTCCTTGCCTCCCCTCTCACCTTTTTCAACATGTATTTTTTTGTTGCAGTATCTTTTCCTTTTACCATGGATTCCACCACCAGCATAGTTCCCAGAGCCCCTGGGGGGAGCTCCTTCACAATCTGCATTGCAAGCAAACAGATAATATTTTAATAATAATACACAGCCCCTCTATCATGGTCGAGCTCATGCCCAATGCATCTGTCTGTCTCCCTATCCAACTATCTATATCTGTTTGTCTCATGTAATCTAGCTATCTAATGTCTATGCCTCTTAGCAATGTCATCTGATCTCTCTCTCTATCTCTATCTCATCTCTCTCTCTCATCTATCTCATCTATCTCTATCTATGCATCTATCTATCTATCTATCTATCTATCTATCTATCTATCTACTGTATATGTAATCTGTCTGTGACTCTTATTTATATGATTTCTATTTCTGTAGTTAATCTATCTCATCTATCTACCTACCTATCTAATGTTCCTTCTTTCCTTCCTTTTTCCTTCCTTCCTTCCTTCCTGTATCATCTAATCTATCTCTGTCTCATCTGATCTCTCAATATGTATCTCTATTTCGTCTATTTACCTGCATCTTACACATATCTACATACATGCCCACGCACACATACTCACAATCACTGATAGGTTTTCACACATCACAGTAGAAGTGGTTTCTTCCAGTGTGTTTGATGGGATAAGCAGGAACACCAGCTAAGGCATGCCTTGGTTCTTAGCCCGTTGCCTTCCCCACCAGACTTAACATTTTTTTAAACCTATCAATCAAGTTCAATCAATTCAATAGAGCTGGAAGGGACCTTGGAGGTCTTCTAGTCCAACCCCCTGCTCAAGCAGGAGACCCTACACAATTTGAGGAAAGGGGCTGTCCAGTCTTTTCTGAAAAACTTTCTGGAGCACACACTGTTCATTTTTAAATGCACCCTTTCTATTGGGTGGGTGGCTCTTAACAGGACTCCCCATTCCCAGTAAGGATTCAAACTCAGTAACATTAAAGTTAAACCCAGCAAGAAAACCCACCAGGGGAAAAAAGAAAACCAATATTTTATATTGGTTTATATTTTTTATCCCCGCCCCATCAGAAAGTCCCCACATGTGGATTTATTTTATTTATTTGGTCAAGCGATTATAAGAGAACAAGTATCAGTATAAACATAGTTATAAATACATGAAATGGATACATATAAGAAAAATATTAAAAAAAATACCTTGGTTGGCTTTGCACATCCTGTTCAAGGGCTCCCCAAATACCCGATTTTTTTTTAAAGAAACCCAAGCATTAAAAACCTTCCCCTGCGCCTACCCAGCTGCCTCCTAGCATCTATTTCTATTTATTTATTTTTATTTCTTGATTCTTTTTTATTTGTCAATTGCTTACAAGATAATAGGTATAAGTAAAAACATAGTTATGAATACATGGATACATAGTAAGAAAAATAAAACATATATATCAATAGGACAGGGACGGTAGGCACGTTGGTGCGCTTAGGTGGGGAGAAGAGGAACTTCGCCCGCTGCGTCGTTCAAAGTTTGGCTATGGATCTCACACACACAGACACACACTTTCCAAACGCGAGTTTTTTCTCTTTCCTGAAAGAAAAGGGTGGGGTGGAGGTCCAAATGTCCTAACCCCCCCCTCCCTCCCGAACTTCGCCACGCCCGACCTGGTACTTCTGCATNTCCCGAACTTCGCCACGCCCGACCTGGTACTTCTGCATGGCTGAAGAAGACGAACGGGGCGGGGGCGTCAACGGTTCTCCTCGCCCCTTCCCCGGGGAGGGCGTTGTTTCCTGCCCTTCCCTGTCTGTTTTCTCTAGCCCCCTCCCCACTTTTCCCCTTTTCCATCCATGCCCCGTTCCCTATTCCTTTCCTCCATCCATCCATCAGGACGTTCCGAGAAAAGAAAAGAAAAAAAACCAAGATTTCGACTCGCGAAAGGCGCCCCGAGGCAGCTGCAAAAAAGGGTTTTAGAACGTGGGATCAATCATAAGGTTGGAAGGGACCTTGGAGATCTTCTCGTCCAACCCCTCCTGCTCACGCAGGAGAGCCTCTACCCTTCTGGACCAACAGCTGTCCAATCTCTTCTTGAAGTCAGTGCTTTTATTTGGCTCTCTCCCCTCCACCCTAAAAAAGGCAAGGAAAGGAGGGGACTACTTTTGAGGGGGGGGGNAGGGGACTACTTTTGGGGGGGGGGGGGATCTTTCCAGTTTGGGAGAGTCTCCCAGCTTCTGCAGAGTTCCTGGGAGGAACCGTTTTGCAAAGGAAAGGAAAGCCATTTGCTTTGGGGAGGGGCACCACAACATTAAAATTGTGTTGAAGCTAAAAACACAAGAAAGCAGCTAAATTAATTATTTGCATCCGTCTTTATTGCAGAAAAATATAGGCACAATATTTCTACTCAAATTAACTTTCCCAGAAAGGATGCTTTAAGAACAGAAGAGGGCAAAAGACAATAGTCAGACTGATCAAACATTAACCCAGTACCAAGTCCAAGAGGATAGCTTTGGAAAAGTAAACAGACCATTCCTGAAATGTGAAACTCCCAGGTGTCATTTAGCCTCCTCATGAAAATAACACCGATATCTGAACAGAATTTGGGAAGATCCTGGGAATTACAGACCAGTTTATTCTAACCTCTGTTCCAGGTAAGCATATGGACACATCATGGGAGAGATCTTAAGCAGGCTGCTAGGGGAATAATCTGTTTGGAAGAGCACCAGCGTGACATTTGGCAAGGTAAATTGTACCACCCACATCGAATAAGCAAATAAATACAGGTATTTTTGGACTTTCAGAGAAGTTTGTCACACTAAATCATGTGGGGGGGGGGGTTTTCTTGGTTTGGCATGCCCATTGAAGCCAACTATATAGGGAGTCCTTCACTTATGTCCACAATTGAGCCCAAAATTTCGGTTACTAAGCGAGATTGTTATGAGGTTTGCCCTATTTTACTACCTTTCTTGCCACAGTTGGCTGACTACCATAATAGGTAGTAGCCCAAGGCAATCCAGTCCAAACATCTGGTTGGCTGACAGGACAGGCGGATCAAAATGCAAAATGTCAAATCCATCCTAAACATCTGGCTGACTTGACAGGTAGATAAAATGCCATGTCCAGTCTAAACATCAGGTTGCCTGGCATGACAGGTGGGTCAAAGTGCCATGTCCATCCTAAACATCTGGCTGATGTGACAGGTGGCTCAAAAGGCAAGATGCCACATCCATCCCAAACATCTGGCCAGGTGACAGGAGGGGGTCAAGATGCAAGATGCCATACCCAGCCTAAACATCTGGCACAGCCCACAGGCAGGTCAAAGTGCCACGTCCAGCCTCAACATCTGGTCGGATGACTCAATCGGTGTGATCCAAACGCCAAGCCCACCATAAACATCTGGCCTACATGACTTGAGAGCTTGGCCAAAAATGCGACATGATCCAGCCCAAACACCTGGGCGGTCTCTTGGTTCGGTGCCCCCACTCCCCAAAAAATGTGAACTGCATTCCAAACTTCTGCCCGGCTGAGACTCGATAGGAGGCCCCAAAATCCAGCCCCCCAAGCCACTGGGCGCCCCGTCCTGGCCGCGATCCCCCCTCCCCTTTGGGAAGCGTGTCCCCGCAAAATCCCTCCGGCCCTTTTGGGTCGGAGCGCGCGTTATTACGCGCGGCGGCGCATCTCTCCAACCTTTTTTTTTTTTTTTTT